>JABUQX010001856.1:0-20000 GCA_015478945.1 Trachelipus rathkii | reverse complement strand
CGAATATTTTAATGGCTATATAAAAGTTAAAAATACTGTGAGTATTAAAACCCGTTCTTGTATTCGTCAAACAAACGACAATAATAGTCTTTTAGATCTAAAATAAATTGATTGTAAGAAAATTATATCGTAATACTTTAAAAAAATATGAGTTTTTCCTCCATGGCATGTATTTGTTTAAAAAAAAATCATAATATTCCTTTTCATTTCGATAAGACTTACTTTTCTAAGTCTTTCTTCCATTGCATCTCTACGTGTTCCACCAAAGTCCTATTTTGTAGTTGGTTCATTTATTTTCCTACGAATACTTTTTTTTTAGCTATGACACATTCTCACAACTACCAGATCTTCTCATGGTATATTTATCCTCCTTATATATCTGCATATAGGAAAGATCATCTGGGTTATCTTTTATTCCATCATTCACTTATCTTATGACTTTTTTTAAATTCTTTTTATTTTAGGTAACTACCACTCACGGGCAGGTGGGCCCTTTTCAACAGCTCGGTTCTCAGAAATTTTTAATGCTTCATTATTTCACCCAATAATAAAAAAACTTTAAAATATGTTTCCGGAATATATGCCTTGCTCCTTAATATACTTATTTTTAATCTTTACTTCGTCAACCTTTTTTAACTAGTAACAATACAGATTATCTGAAAAATATATACATAAAGATGATTATTTCCCCGTCAAAAATACTCTTCAAAATAAGTATTTCATTTTCTTTTTTTTTTTTTCTTTTTTTTTTTACAGAATCGAAAACACTTTTTAAAATCTACTTTACTTTATATTAAAATTTCAAACTTAAAACACCCAAAACACAATACTCTTCTTAAAATATTTCATAATGTTTAAAGCACCATGTTTTTCTTGATATTTAAAAATAGAAAATATTTTCGATTTCATTTTAGTTAAAATCAAACTAAATCTGAATTTAGATCCGATGCGGCGAAATTTTCAGAAAATTGAGATAATTTCTTTAACTTCATTGATTTTTGTGGAACGCTCTGATGTAAATCAATATCAGCTAACATATATAATCCTCTATATATCTACCTATTTATTTATCTATCTATCAATCTATCTAATTTTATCAATTAATTATTTAATCAAAATCAGAAAACGCATAAATGGTTAAAATAAAATAAAACTTATACGGCAAGCAAAGTATTTAAAAGACTGGCGGCAACCATCATTAAACTTATTGGAACAAATTGAATCACGAGTAATTAATTCAAGTATTAATAAATTAATTATTTATTACTTTAAATAGTATTTAATTTACTTCGCATAAAATAAATTGATAAAAAAAAACAATTTGTGTACAAAAATATTTTCTAGTAACATTTATATTTACTAATACCACGGTATTCCTAAATCTAATTCAGTTTTGAAGACACTATACAAAATCTAACAACAAAAATATCTTTCAATATACAATAGAGGATGGTGTATTATAACCAAAAAAATTAACTATCCGTTAACATTAAAACTTTTCTATGACCATAGAAGAGAAATAGATCATTCGAATCTTTCCCATACTGAATGTCGAGTATATAGTCAAGCTCAAACGGAAAAAAAACATTTGGGATTTTGGTGGTGTATAATATTCGTATCCACACACAACCTTCACCTCCTAATGCCCAATTAGAAAGACTTGAATGAGCGAACCTAATCCCGCTAATGGTTCATATATATATATTTATAGTCGAAACATTATGTAAAAGATAAATTGTTAATTATTTATTGATTAATTCATAATATTTACCATTCTTTTTTTATTTAGTATATATATATTATATTATATACATATTAATAATTATATATAATATATATATATTATTATATATCCGATAATTCCATGATTTCGACTGTTTCTCATTCTCACCGATTCTTAAATGTGTATAGGGTCTTTTTGTTTTCCTTTTTGTATATATCTTCGTTTCTTTTTCGATTTTTATCTTTTTTTTTTTTTTTTTTTTAACAAAGAATATAAATGGAATGTCATTGATACGGACGTCCGGATTGTTACTTTTTTTATCATATATAGCAAGTCAAAATTGCTAATATTTATATTAATTTATAATAGATAATTTTAATCTGTTATTTATTTAAAATAATAGGAAGGTTTTAACGCAAACTATTATAGTCTCATGTTCTATATATATTTATAGTGGATGTATATACTAATATATATTATATATTATATATATATATACTATACTATATACGCAGATTCTGACAAGACTACATTAATCATATATATATACATATAATATATATATATATATTATATAAATACAGTATATATGTAATACTTGATATGAAGTATATTTTGTTTAAAATATGACCTTTTCAAATGTACATTTATAATATACACACACGCACATTAAATATATAATATATATATTATATATTATATATTATATATATATTAATTTATATATATATATAGTATATATAAGATGAATATACTTCTATCCAATTATCTTATCCCTATATAACGCCTCCAATATTTTCCCAAGCGTGTCCCTCCAAGGGTTTCTATTTTGGGAGACGCTATCTTTAATATATGTATACAAATGACTTTCAAAAATATGGTGTCACAATTCACTCCATTTGGTGTATGACGACACTGCAATATTAATATCAGATCGAAATTTAGACACACTTAACTGCAAAGAAACAATGACACAAAAAAAAATATTTAATAACATTATAGGCTATTAGAAACATATATAAATAGTAAGATAACTTCACCAGATAAATATATATATATATATATTATATATATATATATATTTATTACACCTTTTTCTCAATAAACAAACTAATCTTAAGTATATATTTATATATATATATAATTACAATATTATTAATAAATATGTATATTTACTCCCTTCTATTTGGCCATATTTTAAAAGTGCGTGAAAATGTTAACGAACAATGAATTATGTCAGGGAGGAAGAAAAATTAAATGTAAAAAGCAAAATAAATGTAATTTGCAAATATACTAAGCTCTGTATGTAGCTAAAATTTTAATGATTTATTTTCCAGAGATGTTTATATTGAAGTACGGATTATTTAGTTAAATGCATGAGTCATTTTTATGATGTCAAATGTATCAATTCTAAATTATACAATTTTATCTCAAAAAGAACCAAAGGTTTAAAAAAATAGAAATAAGGTATATTAATTTAGCAAACGATTTATATCTCTATGATACAAAATCTTATATACGTTCCTTAAGATAATGAACTTTTTGTTTCCAAAATTATTTTTTTTTTTATTTATTTAGAAGAACCTTATTTTTTGTTGCCGCTTTTTACATTCAACCTAAATAACCGTTGTTGTATTGCCTCCGACTCAGCTACTTCTGACATGTCTCTCAACATGCGGAGGCTTGTGCAACGGGTTATAATATAGTATATGAGTTCTTGATTCAGATTATATAAAATACTATGAAAATGAAGACGTGAGAGTTAGTTTGAATTTAAAGGAAATAGCGAGGGCTTTCTCCGAAACTACAGGTGTGTAGCGTGAACACACAACTCCACTATCAAAAATTGTGTACCTTGCTTTTAAAAAGAACTTCATATAGAACTAATATTCTTACACCTTTTTAC
Source organism: Trachelipus rathkii (assembly GCA_015478945.1). Classification (NCBI taxonomy): domain Eukaryota; kingdom Metazoa; phylum Arthropoda; class Malacostraca; order Isopoda; family Trachelipodidae; genus Trachelipus; species Trachelipus rathkii. Next base: position 16,371 of record JABUQX010001856.1, on the reverse strand, counting down.
ATTAGTGTTCTAAGATTTTAATAAATATTGTCATATTAATAAATGAGAGGATCAATATATGAACTTTCGGACGCCAAAGTTTGAATACTTTGTTTGTAGAGACTCTTAACCATCATGATTAGTGCAGAACCGCTAAACTGTTGAGCTAAAACAAATAACAATGACTTCTCCGTATAATAAAAATTAGACACAAAAATTTCTCATAATACTCTTCAATAAATATACAAATGCATAATTATATAAATTTACTATTTATTTTTATGGCATCCCTAAGTAAAAGTCCGATGTAGGCTCATGGTACTCTGAGCTCATTCTGAAAGCCCGTGCGCAGACCCCCTCGTTATAATTCGTGAAATCCCCCACGATTCTTCTCCCCTCAGAAAAAGCAGGATATTCAGCTCACCCACCCTTGGGTGCCCGGCGCTCGCTACCGCTTCGGCGTACTTTCGGTTAGAAACATGCAATCAACCAGGTTGGTCGGCATAATTTGTTTTTTGTGAGATCAAATTTTTGCCACTATTTAGGGATCAATTTACTACCTTCCATATTTTTTAAATAAAAGATAAATAGACCACAATAAGCTTTAAGAAAATTTGCCACCTGACAATTGTATAAATATTTAGAAAATATTAAGACTACGGTTTTCTCCTTATCAAAGAGACAATAGTTGCATAGGATTTTGGTAAATTTTAAATTTAATGAAATAATATAATAATAATTGACAATATTAATAAGAACCTCCTTATAATATAATTAATGCAACATCTTGAATGAAAATTACATATATGATAAAGTTTTCTTAATAATTGTATGAAATTACATATTACATGTTAAATAACCATATTAAATTATCAAATTCATATTAAATTTCAAAAATCAATATTTTAATTAACAAAAATTCAATAACAGTAAATTCATACTAAACCACATTCAAACCGTAAAATCAATCAACAATCATAAATAAATATCATTAATAATTATTATAATTAATTAAATAATTATTAAATAATAATATTATTATAATATTAATATTCATTTTTGTTATTTAATATTTTCTTAAATAATGTTATCTATTTATTCAATATTAGATCAATCACATGTAGAATATATTATTTTATAAATAAAAAAGAATATATATTATTACCTAAATATTAATACATTATTATATTTAAAAATTTTATCTCATCATATTATTATTATTATTTAGAATATTATGACATATATTATAATTATAACTTATTATTATTATTGATAATATCAATGCCAATTATTATTATTATTATTATTCATAATATAATGAATAAGATTAAGATATAAAATATTCTTCTGAAATTCAATGAGTTTGTTAAATATTATTACTTATTTGTTTTGCTGATGTTAATTTGTTTGTCTGCTCTCGCGTGTATTAAAGCTGGAAGTTACTGATTCGCCTTCTATAGTTAGTATAGTTATGTTGGTATTGTGTTGTTTATTGTTTGGTTGTTGTTGTTGTATTGTTGTTGTTGTTTATGTTTTGTTGAGTGTTGTTGTGTTTGTGATATTTTTGTTATTGTATGTGTATGTTGTTGTTTGTTGTTTATTGTTGTATATATTGTTATGTTGATTAGTTTTATTGCATCTTTCATTTCTTCTTTAATCTTCTTCTTCTTCTAGGGAGAGGACACTATTCTATATTCTCATTATCTATACTTATTATTCTACATCATAGTTTTATTATTTCTTTCATTCTTACTTCATTTTCATTTCTCTATTCTCTTTATCTCTTATATCTATTACATTATCTTGTTTCTCCTTCTTCTATCTTATCCATTCTTCTTATCTTTACTTTCTTATAATCTTTACTTATCTTCTTACTTACTTCTTCTTCTTTACTTTCATTTCACTGTTATTTCACATTTACTTCTTTCTTCTCTTCTTTTCTTCTTCTTCTTCTTCTTCTTCTATATTATGACGAATATATAGTTTATTCTATAATATAAAAATTAATTGAGGTAATTATTGATTTTATATACTTATTTTCATTCTTCTTCTTTCATTCAATATTCTTCTTTATTAATAATTATTAATTATTAATATAATTTAATTATTTACTATTATAGGGGATTAATTTACATAATACAGAAAATGTTTATAATGTTTTCATGATTTTAATTTAAAATTATTAAATAATTTTTAATTTATTTATTTTAATTAATTATTTATAATTGATTAAAATTTAAATTTTTAAATATTAAATTAACTATTTTTAAACTAATTTATAGACAATTTATAATTATAAGTTATACTTAATCAATTTTTCTGATTTTTTTTTCTTCTATTTAAAACTACGATATAACTTAATGTTTATTGAAATTGAAAATGTGATACTGATCTTATAATTTAATTTAAGTTTTTATATATTATTGATTTAATTTGATTATTATTAATTATTAAATATAATTATATTTAATTATTAATATTATATATAATTATTATTATTATAATATATTAATTATTTCAATTATATATTTATTATTTATCATTATATAAATATTATTTAATATATTTTGTTTATTAATTATATTAAATTATTATTTATATAATTATTATATAATTATTTAGTTTATTATTATAATTATTATTAACGTAATAATTTCTTAATTTAATTTAAATTTAATTTAATTATATTTTAATATAATTTATATTAAAGTATTTTATTATTCTTATTTAATATTAATATGTTTGTTTATATTATTACTTTATTATATTTATCTCATAAATATATGAAGTATATTTTACTGTTATTATTACTATTATTATAAGTTTATTTAACTACCAGTACTTAAGCTTACTGAGTTGGCTAAACCCACTACGATCCGTTTATTACTACGGAAACGTATATATACAGTCACTTAGTATTTTAAATAACATTTATATAAGTATTACCTTAAGTTTTTTATTTATGTTATATAAATCTATTTAGCCACCGGAGTTATGTTATGATTTTCTCTACTAAAAAAAATGGTATTAAAGTAGTCACTTTTATGAGACGGTTTTTTTATTTTATATATATTCTCCATGGACTCTCAAAACGAGACGTGCACACGAAGATTTAAAACTTCTTATGTGAGAAACTTCCTCTGCATTTCTCACTCCTGTGCTATTGTTATTCTATCTTTTGTTATTATAGTAATACATCTCGTTCAATGAAATGGTAAATTAGAAAAGTTTTCTTGTTTGAGTTATATTTGCTCTCCTTCCCGTTTAACACCTCTTCTATTAAGTTCTTAGTTAATCCTCGTATCTTATAATACATTTTTGTGTAGTATGATATAATACGCGAACTTTTCATGATTCGAAAGAATGTTTGAAAATCATGCTTTGTGATTTTTAACTAGAGCTTATCCTGGAAAACCAACCCGGTCGAAACCTTTTAAAAAAAACATTATATACTGTCTGCTAAACGCTGCTTCATGGACATACAGAGAGGATGAATTAAAGAGGATAGACGAAATAACTATATAAGACGTAACAATAATAACACACACACACTACACACACTATCATTAGCACTAACAAATCATTTAGAAAGTGCCTATTTTACAATGTAAGTACTTTTATCAGTTACATATTTATTATTATAATGAGTAGTTATTTTAAATTAAGGTGATCCAAACACTCATGGGCTAAATATTATATATATAAGTATTACTGATATAGTATGTGGTTATATATATAAATTGAAGCAGAAATAGAAAATTACATTGATTGGTGCTAACGGAAAAGGAAAATCTACATTATTAAGAATTATGCAGGCATAACCCATTGAGAGATGAATGTGACTGAAGTGTGGTGGGAACACTTCGAAAGTCTGCATTACCAATTGGGCCAAATAATGAAGAGGGGTGTGATTGACGTGTAATGTTTGTTGTGTGGGTATTTGATGCGCAAATAAAATCTGGAAATTGGATAGATCATCAAATAAAAGCAATTTGTGGAGGAGGTGAGTACTAAATGTAAAGAGGATCGCTAGAGCGAAAAAAGTGAACGAATGGGGGTAAATCTGCAGGTGGGTGTATATATGAAAATTACTAGTTGAAAATTATTTAATCAGACAACGGGAAGCGAGAGATTGTGATTGATTGGATTTTGGGAGATGTGTAATAAACAAAGCGTTTATGAAGGAGTATAGTTCCGAGGGATTTGAAGTTGAGAGCAGTAATAATAGTTACCCTACAAAGGGCAAGGTTAGAGAAATAGAAATAAGGGTAAATGAGGAATTAGAGGGAAATTAGGTTTAATTAAGCTGTATGGAAGTAGGGAACATAATGACTGTTATATTTTTGGTCGAAAGGAATGCGTCGCAGTGACTGATTGGACTGATTGGTCATTTGCAGAGAATCCAATTTGGCGCGTCTTAAAAAGTGGTATGAGGATGGTGTAAATCAAAAGATCTTTTTACCATTTGAAATCTAAATGATTAAGAATATTCTAATATTTAATGGGGAGTAACGAAGAACGTTAAATTAAATAGCATTTAGGTTTCTGGGAATTTTCAAAACCCGGTGTATGATCATGGTACTAATAGAGAAAGCTCTATGGCACCTTGGGGAAACGCGGTTTTAGGTGTGATTACTGGTTTGGGGTTTCGCTGGTAAGCTTCTGAAATGGAACATGCGAAAAGGGTTTTGATTATGACATAGTTGAAGCGCTTGTTTTTGTAAAAGAATAAATGGTCTACAGTTGGAACAATGTGATTGTTCCTTTAATATTAATGAGGGAGTGAAGGCAAAGGGATATCAAGTACTCTTTATGTCTTACCAGTGCTGGTTTTATTCAAATTGCATATTCGGATGGCGCGTCTATGAAAAGAATTAGAGGTGGGAACGATAGTTTTGGGCTAATCGACAAGACGTGGCAGGCAGTGGTGTTTAGCTGAAATGATTGTTGAGAATGAATGACAGAATGTTGGATGTGGTCCCAACGTGCTTACCTTATGGGCTTATCATGCGGAAAAATGATTTGTTTTTTTTGTGGCCGAATCTGAGAGAGTTTGATGAGGATTGGCTTAGAAGAGGATTGGGCAGGGTGAGTGGTAAAAGGAGATCATTTGAATGTAGAGCGTAGAATTAAGTTCTTAGTAGTAAAATGGTTTATTGGTTTTTTTCCACTTTACAGAGAGATTGTGAAAGTTTGAATATCCAGTCCTCCTGGTGTGTGATGAAAATTATGTTAGATGGTGGAGCAGCTGGAACAAGTGGTCTGAGTTTTAAAAATATTTTAGTTATATGTTGGATGAAAAAAGGAACGGTTTGACTTTGCGGAGGATTCCACTTCTCTGTCTCTTTTGTTTTTTGTTTTTTGTTCATCACTGTACAGTGTAAGCAGTTGTGCGCGAAAATTGTGAAATATCACGAAGGTGGCTTGGTGGAAAATTAAATAGTTAGATTAGTGGAATGTGGTAACATGAGGGGACTAAGTCTCTGGAGTGCGCTGTAGGGTCCTATCACATGATTGGAATGTGTTTTAAATAATCATGAGTCATGGTTGATAAATGTGTAAATAAACACACAAACCAACAAAAAAAAAATATACCTAAAGTGTAGATACTATATTTAATGTCATAGTCAAAAGGGCCCTAAAAGAACGGAGTAGGGAAGTAGAGTAATAGTAAAACAGGATTAAGAAGTGTAGAAGGTCGGGCGAGTGATAGGAAAAAAGGGTTCTGAGAGAACGAAAAAGGAGTCAAGGACCAGAGTGCAAAGAGGAGGTAGGGGAGTAAAGAAAAAAAAATGCGAGGATTTTAGAAAGTAAGGTAGTACCGGCCGCGCTGTCGCGTTACTTTGTCCTATTCAAAGAAAGACAGAAAAACGGGACATATTGCATACATCATACCGAGTTGATAATGTAAAAAATACAATAACGAACCTTGACTTTTCCGGAGGAGCGTAAGAGGTGGTTTTAGGGTTCCTATAAGTAACGATACGAAAGTCATACAAACCTTTTGTCACCAACTGAGTTTGGAATATAGTACGATGTCCACCTTGCTGTTTATATAATTATATCTCTCTTTTATGAATGTATATATATAATATATATATAATATATATCATATATTATATATGACTATAAGTAATATAAATCTATAATGAGTGTTAATATTATTAACTTTATACTACTTTTAGTAGTGATGGTCTTCTTATGTCTTTTCCCTCATTACATAAAGCTATATATATTATTCCTATATATTTTCTTTACATATACCCTTCTAAAAAAATATCTCCTCTCATGAGTTATATTCAGGTAGAACGCAGTAGATAATTCCTTTGCCAAGTTGTTTCGAATTTAGTGTATATATTATAGTAGTATATAATAGATATATATATCCCTAAAAAATCATAATAAATATAAATATATGGAATACTAACTTAATCTATACCTCTCATTAATTCTACTTAATTATGCATCATATTCAACCAATCTAGGATAATTTGTACTATCGTAAATATATAAGTTAACTCATTAAATAGGTTATACCATTCACCTCTATATATCATATTCCTTAGGTTTACAATACCTTATATTAGACCATAAAATTTATTTATCCTCATAATATAGTTATAACAACATAGCAAACATGTAAAATTAAGTCTTATATTATTATATTATGATATAAGGTGGTATGTTATAATCGGAAATAGTAAATAGACATGTTATACTTTTGCGGATATCTCAAATAATATATAACTCGAATAGTCAGTTATAATCCTATCATATACGCTATACAACTAATAAATAACTCAGATTTATACTATTATATTGTCTCGCCTATAAGACGTCAATAGATTTTACTTATTGACTAACGGTAATATATAATATACCTATATATGTTGTCATTTTTATATAATATAATTGAAATTATATATATATATTATATATATATATGTTAATGTGTATGGGATATCTATATTATGAATTTTTGATTTGTGCCTCTTTATACAAAACGCAGTCACATTTACATTAATATAGCAGTCTTTTTTTTTTTTCAATATATATATAAATATTAAAACATAATTAAGTACTTAGTCTATATATATATATATATATATATATATATATATATATATATATATGTATATCTATTTATATACCCCTATGTTGAAATATATCACATACTAATGGATAGTACTATATATTAATATGAATATATATATGAATTTATGTTTTCTTCCCATGTGCTATTTTTTCATAATATATATATATATATTATTATATATAATTAATATATAAATTATAATATTTATATATATATATTATATAATGAGTTATTTATATATAAGTGTATATATATTATAATGAACTTTTTGATATAATTAGATTTTGATCCAAATTTTTATATATTAACCTAATTTATTATCATATGTATATATATTATAGTATATAATATAATATACTCATATAATAATAATATATATATACCTGTTATGTATTATATATATTATTTTACCATTAATGTGAATTGTAAGTCTAGTGAAGGTATAAGGATATATATAGTATATTATTATATATATATCGTATTATATATATATGATTCAATACACTTGGAAAATAACATACATCCTTTTTATATTGACTCTTATCTCAAAAGTTTTCAATGTATACAATTTTTGTCGTACTCAAAAAAACTCTCGCAGACTATATATATATATGTATTATATATATATATATATATATATAATATATATATATATATATATATATATTATATATATATATTATATATATATATATATAATATATATATATATATATATGCGTTTGTGTGTGATGTGTGTTTTGTGTTTGTGTGTGATTGTGTGACTCAAGACAGATGTGGTTTGGTGGTGTGAGAGTGTTTAGAAGGAAGACGGTGGTGTATCCGTTATGAGTGATGGTGGAGTGAGTGGAAAAAGAGGTGGATTGTGCTCCTGGTCCTTATTATGATGCGGAAGATTTGGTTTGTGTGGCAAATCTGAGCAAGATCTCTGATTAGAGAGTTTTCAAGAGAACATTAATTGTGTTACCATGTGGAGCATGAGGCAGGAGTGCTGTTATGTAAAATATAAAAAGCCATACCATATATAAAGAGATAAGGGTGGTTTACAATAGTAAATGGGTAGAATGATATAGAGTCAAAAGAGATCTACAGAAAGTATCTATTATCGATTCAATGGCCTTGTATTAAGCGTAGTGAAGGAGAGGCACGTCCAGAGTGGCTTATGAAGCTAACTGTTCAGATAGTTGCTTATGTTCGCGACCTCAAAAAAGGGAGCAGCAACTTTAGAAGCAAGAGAGCATACTCTTGCAGTGTCTCTTTGAATAAATTTCTCATTTGAAATAAATGGAAGGATGAAAAGGGAACGGAATGATGCTCAGAGTGTTAGTAAATTAAAGTGTGATATGGTAGGAAGTGGTTAGCTGTGGACGCCTGACATCCAGCCTTGTGTGCCAAAAATATCTTAAAACGTAGCAGAGATTTCCATTGTGCTGGGGAGTCTTGACCATAGAATGTTCTGGCGCTTAACTTTGTTTGATCATGTTCAAAGGAGGTCGGTGCGACTATGAGCTCCGAGGTACGCTGTAAGGATCACGTTTCTCTCTACAATTCCGCTAGTGACCTCAGTCGAGGGTATGTATCTTCCCTAAAGTTACAATGTGTTCAAGATGGACAATCTTTAAGGGAGCGTGTTAGAACTGTTACCGGTGAGTGATAATATATAATATATATATGTGTCATAGTAATATATAGTGATTATAATATATATATTTATATTAAATATATATATTATTATTTTATTATATATTATATATATGTATCATTCGTATATTTAATACTACCTCTAAACCAATACTATGATATAGTAATATATATTATATTATATAATATATATAATATATATCAATGGTATTATTAAATGTAGGTGAAAGAGCTTGCTGTAGGTTTATTACTTATCATTCATTTTACCCCTACTATATGTTCTCTAATTTTCACTCTTTCAACTCATAGTTGTTGATATAGGTTGGTATATATATATAATATATAGTAGGTATAACGTAGGCTACTAGACTATCTGATATTAGTTGGAATAGTCGAAATAACAAGCTCAATAGATGGAATTATATTACTAGTATGTAAATTCAATCATATGTTCCATCTTTTCTTTCATTAATAACAATCTTACCTTATATAATATAGTGTGGAGTGATCATAATGGACATTAATATATATATAATTAGATTAATGATCTCATAGTCATTACTGTTAATTATCAGGTTGATATTAATTTACTCCCGCTCCATAAACTCAGTATATATATAGTAATATATATATATAGGTATACAGTGCAAAAGCTATATAATAAATACATTTCTGGTTTATATTATCTTTTTACTTGACTGTGGTCAATCAAAATGTAATAAATAATTGTAATAAATCATGAGCATTATTGCAAATATACATTATATTATGGAAAACCTAAATATAGTACATTTTCCTGGTCCTCTAGTCTATCATTTACATAAAATTAATTATGCTGTAATAGGCAGTTTCATATCATAGAGGTGACCTACTCAGTCATGATTGATACTATATTTTGTTGACGAGAACTGCTCAGTAATGATAGCGAACTTCATGGTATATGTGGGTATACCAGGGTATACAAACACGTTCGTAGGCTATTTGAATAATATTATATTAAAAAATTTTTACACTTTCTCAAAACACAAGTTTTACTCAAAAACACTTAGTAAATCTAAAAAATAATAAAAACAATAAACAATATAGAAGAAGAAGAAGAAGCTACAATAGTTATCATATTAATTAATGTTTTATACCAATAACCATATATCATTTACTATTTATATTTTGCAGTATATATTTGAAGTTAGTGATAATTAGTGACAATAACTCCCTCTCAAAAACAAAAAATATTACCCCTAACACCACAAGTATATGTTAACTTGATACTATCTAATAAATTACATTGTTCCTACTATGTATATATCTCCAAAGTCATAGAGAAAGCTAATTCGATCTAATTTTTATTAGGTCATAGTTTTTGAATTCAGCAGGTTAAAATACATAAGAAAACATACATAATATTTAGAGATTTTAAACAATTCCTAATTTATTATCTTTCTGTTAAAGTAGTATAATGATAGTGTAATTTTTTCCATCTACATGTAATCAAATATAAAAATATCTTTTTTGATTTGTAGATTATATATAATTATATTCTTATTTTTTATATATTTATGTTATGTTTATTATGTATTGTTATCGATATTAATTATTCTAAAATAATAAATTGATTACTCTTATTATTAGAAATTAAATTTGTCTATATTTTTTATTATCTTGCACATGCTAGATATTGTAGACAAAATTATTATTATTATATTGCTTATTTATTTATATTATTATATATGTATTATTATTAATTTAATATTGAAATGAAGTAATAAAACATCAAACATCAATTTGATTATTAAATGAAGTTTTATATCTAATTAATTATTAATTGACTCACTCAATTGATATATGTATTTATCATTTAAATCTATTAAAAATAGATGTAATAATTTAAATATTTATTATATTATTATTATTTTATTTTTTGATTACCAATATTCGGTTTGTAATTATTATTATTAATTTAATTTTATATTTATTATTTAATTATTATTTTTATTAAATTATTATTTAATTATTTATTTATTTATTTAATTATTATTGTTATTTTAATAAATATTTAATATATTCAATTAATAACAAGATATAATGGATTATTAATTATTTATTTATAATTATTTTATACGAAAGGTATTATATCTTATTAAAGTCAAATCTATTATGCAATATCTATGAGACAATAATTTATATTAATATATTATTATTATTATATTATTTATTATTTTTATCATTATATGTAATTTATGCGTACATTCTATATTTAAATTAATTTTATTATAATTATATTATATTATTATCTTTTGTATCCCTGTTATTAATGTATTGGTTAGGGGTTGCTATGGGTATATCACATACGTCAGTGTTTATTACGGGGACATCCAATTCTTCAAATATTGCACTTATTATTATTATCCCCATATTCATATAATCTCTATCTATTATTTCATTATTATCTCATTTTTATAATCCATTTCCCCATTCGCCTTAATATTATATTGATATAGATTCTATTTATTTATATCATTAAATGAAATATTATTTCTTTATTAATACTTTTTATGCATTATTACTTATATTATTATTACTAGATTATTATTATTATTTGTGTTTTGAATTATATATATATTCTCTAAATATTATTATATTATATTATTATTATTATTATTCTTATTATTATAATTCATTATTTATATTATTTAGGAAGTTTACTTGATTGATTTAGTAGTAATGTATTAGATTATTATTAATTGAATATACTATATTCATATTAATTTTACTTCTGGCATTAAGTTTTATTAATTACTCTACCCATTTCTAGAAATTATATCCTTCTGATATTATCTCACTCACTAAAGAATATTCTTTCAATGCGATTGTAGAATATTAATAATATAATTGGCAATCAATACCCGTGGGCATGACTAAAATTATAAAATTATACAATTTCAATCACACTCGAACTCCAAGTATCAACTAATATATAATAATAATATAATTATAGTTATGTAATATACAAGGCAAAAGGGTATTTTTCCTTGGCAAGTGATAGGTGTGGATTATTTGACTCTAACAGTAGTGGTATATATAGGTTAATTTTTTAAAAAAATATAAATCATCTTATTGAGTTTAATACTTAGTAATCCATATATATAATCAACTGACAGTAGATCTATTACATTTTGTACTAGTCGTTATATCTTGGTGAATTAGTATTGTTTTCACATTTATAGGCCATATAAGTCAGTTTATATTAGTTAGTATATCTAGTAGTCGGATCGCCTACCTGCCCACTCTCTCGTACTGCAGTAGCCTCAGCAGACCGAAAAGTTTCTTCCTAATGTTAGTAAAGTATTGACACTTCTTATGTTTATATCACAATCGTGAGTAGTTACGTTAATAAGAAAATTCGTGCTGTTATTTTTGTATGCGAAATATAAGTTTTCTGGCATTTAAATTATATCCCTATGATTTAAATGAATGATTATGCAAGAGAGTAATAAACAAGAAAACGGTAATTAGAGTAGAACTTGTAACACTCCTCTGTAGAGAGTGAGACTCTCATTTTTTAAACCCAGTTTTATAAATTGCGTGCTTACCATGCCCATATGCCAAAGGCATCAGCCTCAAGTGACGCATCTAGCTGGATTTTTATGAATTTTAATTTACTTAGTAATATTAATATACGTATAAGTCCGATATAGTTTACGCAAACATAATAGAAAAAACGCTGTAGACTAATATAATATAAACGAGGAACTGACTATTTAGACTAGAGGCAAGAGCTATATTGTTAAATAGTTATTATATATGTCCTATATATATAATAATAATTATATATATATATATATTATAATTAATATATATAATAAAATAGTATGAAATAGATATATAGTCATAATTAATTTCCACTACATTAAAGGACTGAGAGACCCTACTCCCTCACTCTAGTTATTATTATTTAATATACATTCTTTCATTCTTATTTGTATTTATCTGGTTTCAAACCCGTCATAATTCAGTTTTATTTATTTTTATTCCTTCGGCGATATAATAGATTTTCTAGCACACACAAAATGTGATACTATATATATATATACTTCTTTATCTTCCTCCTATAAAAAATGAGTATAATTCATTAAACAGTATATCCATGAAAAGCTACTGATATGTACCTCACACTAAAAATATTTTATTTGTATATATTATATAGGGTAAATTTCTTCAAATGTAGTATTTTCAATAGACTTAATGCCTTAAGTAGATATAATATGCTTTGAATATGATGATCAATATAATTTATCTCACCTATAAATTAAGTAAAGAAATATTATAGAATTAGTTAACTTTTGGCTAAATATAACTCGAATACTGGGTATACCGTAAATCAAATGAAGGCAAGAGGTTTATTTTAGCAGTACAATTTACTATTCTTTTCAATCATGTTGATAAGTATTATATTATACTAATTCTAAGTAACGTTTGAGGATGTTTTATTGAATACATTGTAAGAATGTATATATTATGGAACATTATCATGTTTGCTTTATTTGAAATTAACTTTACCTCTTGAACATTCATTTTAATCTTGGTGTTAATTCATATATTAATAAAATATTCTTTATCAAATAATCTCGACAATATAAACATCTACGCGCCACATTATATATCAAGTGAAGGCCAATACTGAATTATACTGCTGACGCGCGAGTCGATGCGGCATGCTGGTCAAACTATATTCTCATATTTGCTCTCATTCAATACTAATATCATTCACCTCAAGTGTTGTGCCGAGAGGCACGCGCTGAGTGCTTCCCAACCGTTGATTCCTCGAATACAGAGAGGTGAGCAGTCTGACTTCTGATCCCTTCTTAACTATCGCCCATTATAAGCTCTCTCTCAATTATATATTACTTTCTAATTGAATTTAATGGGTGTTTTATCTCGACCATCAGGAAATACTGAGGGAGTAAGTTTAAGTAAATAGATGGATATTTATGGAACACCGATTCATAATATATATATATAATATATATATATATATAGTGTGCCGCGTATTTATGTAGCGAAAATATCTTTAAGCTTTTTTTATAGTGCAACTCTACGTGATTATAATATTTTTGTCACCCTTCGAAGAAGGGGTGAGCCAGCCGTAGATACATATGTAAATGGAGTGAGCATCCGGCGTACGTGTGAGTCTATCATCGCCTATTATTTTGAGTGCTCTCTTCCTCCCCTTATATATTTTCTCACATCTCCTCTCTTTTGAAAATTTTGATAACTTTTATGAAGGGAAGAGTTTATTTTGAGAACCTAATGATTTTTAGAAACTGTTTTTTTCTATATTTTTGTTTTTAGATTTTTATTTTCTATTATTTTTATTTTAGATTATTTATTTATTTGTGTTTTTATTTAATATTTTTTTTTTTCGCTGGATTTCCGCGCCCCGTGTGAAGGGGAGGGGGGAGCTGAAGGTGTTTCGGAGTTTCACCTAACCGCGTTCCTTTCGCATGTGAACGCAAGCGCGCTCCCGGCCGAACCGCGACCCGGAGACAATCGCGCAGAACGAAACACACCGCACCGCCACCGCACTGCCCCACCACAGCCGGAAGTATGTATTTTAGTGATTGTCTCGACAATAGTCGAAAAAAAAGATCCCAGACCGTCTCACTCGCTTCCTCGCATCCTCGTCTCTTTCTATTAACTCCAATGAGATTATGTATATTTAGTGATGAAAGTCCTCATGCAGCAAGTGTACAATGACACATAAAGTGCACACACTCTAAAACTTACTCCACACCTGGTAAGTAACCACAACGGCCGAACCTCATCGGAGTCACCTTCCCTTCCCTTCCATATGGCCCTAGATTCTCAGTCTCTCACATCGATATCTATAATACACAAATGTCACAAAGGGATTCATCCCTCTGCGCCTCGAGAGCTTGTGCTATTAGTCTGTCTGGTGCATCTCTCCAAGTGTGTTACAATTCACCCAATCCCCCTCCACAAAATATTCCCCCTGACTCCACATTTCAAGCGTCTCTGCTTCTAATTTAACAACATACAATATTATATCAACCTATATTTTTGCGCCCTTTCGTACAAATTCCATCCACTATTTCTTACTCCTTCAAACATTTTCGTGATATTATATGGTTTATATTTTAATTAAATCCTGACTATATTACAACATTTTCTTCGGTTCTTCCCAGCTGGTCGGTTCCCCAACACACTCACACACTATACATTCCGCTTCTATATAACTTACCCCCCTAACAACTATACCCTAGATACTATCATTCATCCTTTACCATATGACCAAACCATATCTCAAACATATATACTTTCTATTTTATATTTCTCTTCATATTATATCTTTTAACCCTTATTTCTACACACACACAACTCTCTCTAATAAGTTCATTCATTATATCATTTTTTATTCAATTATTAATACTACTTCAAACATACCTAGTCTACATTCTATTACCTAAGATTGTTACTACCATTCATACGATATCGACATGCTCTAATAGCTACTCAGGATTCTCTGGTAAGGTGAGTCTTCCATCTCATACGAGGTCACGCTATACTATATGAACTCCCCATCTGCGGCCCTTCTCTATATAAACGAAATAACAATAGTCGCCACATGTCATTTTAGGTACTTACTAGCACATTGTATATGCAACATGCACCTCCGTTTTAGAGACGCGAGCACACTTCACAAGACCATTTACGTACGCGTATATGCACTTTTCACTTCATAGCCGAGCATAATCGAGAGTGTTGACTATGTGCACCATGCTCTCTATCATACTCTGTATCTGCCAGTATCTCACAAAACTCCCATTTACAACGCATACATCTACGAATCATCGACATCATAGGAACGTTCCTGCTGTGCATATCATTTAAAAATGTGACCTCCAACATATACTACTAACAGTCATATAACCTAATGTTGAAATCTCGAACCGTAAGAACTCCCATACACTCTTATAGATTTATAGTTACCAGTCTGTTCTCAGCGACACCTTACACCTAACATATGGGCTACCGATCTGAATGCCTCTATTATATACCTGAACCAATTGTTACTATATTATAATAATATTAATCATTTTTTATATAATATATTACAATAGAAATTATATTAGTAAATTTAAATATTTATTCCAATAATAATAAGAATTATTAGAAAATAAGCTGACATCTCGATTTGTGCCAATTTTATATACTTCATTATATAGACATAATTTATTATATATATAATATATATATATATAATATATTAATATATATATATATATATATATATAATATATATAATTAATCGGACTTGAGTGTATTAATTGGGTTTAGGCTTACCTAATCACTACACCATTCATATTATTACTTTGCCAGGAATGCTTTATAATGCATAGACCTCGTTATAACGAGGAAGCGTCGTTTGATCGCGTAACGGCTCTATCTTTTCGGCCTACCTCACGTACCGGAAACTTGTATGAATATACTGAATTATAAGTATATATACTACAACGATGAGCATCAGAGTAACAAATCGGATACTGTGGATCATCCATACAACAATACCAAGCGTGAAATAAATAAATCGATATATAGAGGAGAAGAGGACGATACGTGATGAACACCACTCACAC
>JABUQX010001855.1:37500-44602 GCA_015478945.1 Trachelipus rathkii | reverse complement strand
CTTGTTTTCGAATTATGAACGATTTTTATTTGAACACAATTTTAATTCTTTGATTACGATTTAAATTCAACCAATTTTCAATCCAAATCAATCAATTTTGAATTTATTTCACATCAAAATAATCATCAGTTATTACTGAGTTGAAATTTTTAATCTTGTTACGTCTCTTCATATTAAAATTACTTTCTTCAGTTTTGCGTCATATAAAAATTACCTTAGGAATAAAATTGTGTTTTCAAGAGCGATACCTTCTTCATACTTCGGTCAAGGTACTTTGTCCAATTCCTTTTATTCTTAAACTTTTTCATCTCACACCAAGAGAAAATTGCCTAGATATTTCTTTAAATATAAGTCAAGGTCAGTCAACTTGTTCTGCTCAAATCTTTTGAATAATTGAATCATAATTGGAAACATTGGCATGTGATGATATGAGAAAATAGATTTTTTATAAATTTCACATTTCAATGGGATTTAAAATTACTTTTTAGGTCTCACACATAAACTTCACCATAAATAACAAATTAATAATGTACTCATCTATACCATAAACCCCGCAGGGCTGACTATTTTCATACATCACAAACTTAAACACACACTTAACCAAACATATATTATTATATATATAATATAATTTATATATTATTTATATATTTCGTATATTATATAATTTATATAATTACTAATTTATATAATTATATAATAATATATATATATATATAATTATTATATATATTATTATATATATAATATATTTATTTATTATATATATAATATATATGTATAGTGTATAGTATGCTTAGCGCTAATTATGCACGGTCTTGTGTTGTAATTTTGATAAGTTTGTTTGCATGTGTAGGTGAATGTATGATATAGTACATGTTACGCAACAAGGTATAAAAATGTATTATAAATCATTTTCTCACGATTCTCTAATTAAAGATAGAAATTCAATTCGCTTTGATTGCATTTTATTAAATTGTTAAGAATATATTCCGTGGACTCCCTACGCCTTTTTCTTCTTCGCTTATTGGAACATTTCTACCATTTGTTTCGCAAAATATACATTTCGCAACTATGCAACTATTAAGTTTACTAAGTTCTGCAATGTTATAGGAATAGTATTTAATTATTATATATATATATAATATATTAATATATATATATTAATTATATATATTATAATATATATATATATTTATTAATATATTATATAAATTATATATCTATTATATATAATTAAATACAAATATATATAAAAAGTTCTGTATATATATATGTATAGTATAATATATTATATATATATATAATATAATTATAAAAAACTTCTGTGGACCATTTTAAAATATTATATATATATATTATAATATATATATTACTAATATATATATATATAATATATATATATATTAATATAATTTGATATTATATATTACTATATATATATATATATATTAAATATATTAACTATAATATAATAATATTATATATTTTTAAATGCATATTATATATAGTTAAATATTATAATTATTTTTTTTTTTATTGATTTATTTTTATTATATACTCCTTGTTTTATTTTTTTGGCAATAATAAGTATTATATATTATGATTATTTTATACTATTTCACTTCATTGTATTTAAATTTAGTCTTTGAGCTTAATATTTAATGTTTCCTAATAAGCTTTGAAATAGTTTTATTGCGTATAATTGTACGGTATAAATGACTGATCTAATAATGTATTGGTGGAAGTCTGCGACTTCTTACTTACTATAAAAGACTTTTAAAGATTTATATTATCGAAATCTTAAGAAAAGTGTCAAAGCTTTGACAAAAGTTTGCGTAATTAATTTCGTCATTTCTTTTCCTCTTCAAGTTAATTAACAATAAAGTTAAACTATTTTGCGTCTAAAAACCAACCATTTAAAAAAAACTTTATTAATACATTGCAAATTTATGAAAAAAAATATTCTCAAGACTATTAGTAAGGAAATTAACTCAATAGAATAAAAAGAAATATAAATTAGTAAAATAATTTTAAAAAAATATATATGACCACAAATAAAAGGAAATCGCTTTTATGATTCGTTATTTATTTTTTTTATCTAAATAAATATTAATAAATATTTACACAAACGTGCCTATACTAGACAAGGATCAGGAAAACACAGAGATTGTGATATATGTTGTGGGACGTGTAATGCCCACATTGACAATTAGAATCTACCATCTGCTCTCTCATCAGGTCTCATGTTAAACTCACCATCTGGACACCGGGAGGTTTTACCATTCTCAAAATCTTCTCGGAGGGAGAATCTCTCTTCGACTAATCTATAATTATTTACTAAAAAGTATGTGTAAAAATAAGAAATTTCAATTGTGAGTTGTACTAATATTCATCAATCATAATTATTTTAGGTATAGAAAAATTACATTACAGCTAAGAACAGCAAATATTTTCAACTCAATTTATTCTATTTTTAGTCTAATTTTATAACTAGAAAAATAGATTTTCTCCATATAAAACATACTTTATCATACACGTTACAATTACGTATATAATTTATTAAGTTATACTTTATTATATATATTTATATATACTCATAGGTTACCATACTTACCATCTTCTGCAACACAACGTGGCCAATTAATTTGTTCTAATATTTACTTTCTTCACATGTACAGTTATATTAGTGAGAACGAAACATTTAAATACCTTATCAAATTTATAGTTTGTATATCCAAGAACCTTATAGGTTGGTCACGTGTTTTTTTAATATCCTGATGCTACGAAACGAAGCACATGTTTTTCTTTTTCTTTCGGAAATCCTTCTAATAACTTTTAATCAACTTTAAAACAAACTTCATTGTTTAAAGTTTGGATAAGCGTGGTTTACTATACTTTACCATCAAAAGTAAAAGTAAAGAGAGTTAATTAATTATTTAGCATATATATATATATATAATATAATATATATTTATATTATTCTTAATATATTTTATAATATTATTATATTAATATATAAATATATATATATTTTATATAATTATATATTAATATAATATAAATAAATATTATATTAATATTATATAAAAATATTATTATTAATATTAATATTATATATATATACTTTATATATATATATAATAAATATAAAATATTATAATATATATATATATATATATATATTATTATATATATATATACTATTATATATATTTTCCTCTTTAACTGCATGAACATCATTTCCTTTCGAGAAACTATATATATAAATATAATATAATCTTGGAAAAGACATAATTAAATCCTTCGTCTGTCATTAATGTTCTTGGTGTTTCTTTTCTTCGTAATCTTTCTTAAAAGGATCACATTACTTCTCTTTCTAAAGCAAGTTATTTAAAGAGGTTTCGATGTTCTTGAGAGCAACCTTCAGAATTTTCTTCACACACACTACACCTCTAACCCTCCATGTTCATAACTCTTTATTGAGTATTGATCATATCGCTCCTTGATAATATATGGAAAACCGACGTTTCTTTCACTAAACATCTCAGAGTCCGCATAACTTCTTCCAATGAGGAAGACTCCTGAGATACGTCCTCACACATGGTTTCATTTCTCTATTCAAACTCTATATTCTACACATGGTTTCTCCTCTCTCTATTCAAACCTCTGACTTCAGGCATAACTGCTATGCTCAATCCTTACATGCAGCTTTCACTGGTATATTCATAAGCCTGTAACTATCATATCCTTTAAGATACTGCCCGGACATTTAGCTTTCTCCACTACGTCATCGTCTTTCACTTATTCACATTTCAAACGATCGTATCGGAACGGATGTTCGACCTTTATTTTTTGGCTCTGCTAATCCACCTTCTTTTTTTACTAGTAACTTTTTATGAAAGTCGTACTATCTAATGCATCTTCGATTCTATATGAGTGGTAACTCTCTTATACTCACTATACTCATACGTAGTAGTAGTCAAATATATTAATATAAGGATTTAATAACAATTTATATATTTCCCACCTCTTATTGGATTTCAATAATAGTAATAACTTTTTAACCTATTTAACATAACCTAGTTATAAAAAAGACAATATATCCATAAATACTATTATATTAGTAGTATTATTTTTTTTGAAGTTCCTGAAAAATTCGAAATTATCAATATTTACATCATTAATAATTAGGTAATTATCATGGTTATTATTTTTACAGTTGTGGTTCTTATACTCAAGAGCGGTTTTGAAATCTTACACTGGACACGGCAGGATCTCATTGTTTTCCGGCTATGAGAGAATTGTCAATCCGGTGCGGCCGCGCCTTCGTCGTCGTCTTCGCCGTCAATAACGAACAAAGTTTCCACGAAGCAAAAAATATTTGTTCTGTCATGCAAAAGATTAAAGGTAAAAAAAAAAATAACCAATAAAAAATTCAGTTTAATCTTTAATATATTTTTTGATATATATTTTTTATATAATTTTTTTACATTGAATTTGTAAATTTCATACAATTTTAGTAAAATTGTAATGGAATTTAGAGTTGATATGGTTTTTATTTTCACACTTTTTTCTCTGTTGGGTCGTGAAATATACTTATTTAAGAATCTAGTTTAGTATTAATTAAAATTTAAATATATTCTCTATATATTATAAAAAAATACCTACACTCTTTTATAAGTTTTTGTGTTTTTTTGGATAATTTTTCTTTAATAATTTTGACTTAAATATCAGGAATTTAATGTTGTGTAATTAAATTAATATGCTTCTTTTATAATTTTTATTTCGATGTTTAAAATTAAAATTTAAAACAAAAAAAAATTACAGAGTTAATAAACATAATTTTTTTTAACCTTAATATGCATGTCAAATTCATTTCTGATGATGGAGCAAATTATATTAGTGATAAAAATAAATATAATATTAGAAATTGATTTCTATATATATTATATATTATATTATATAATATAATATATAATATATGCGTGAGCGTCGTATGTAAAGGACATTAAAATTTATCTATAATCTATTAAAATATATATATTATATTTATATTTATATATTATTTATTATCTCATTAAATATAATATTATTATATATATAATTTAGTGATAGTAAGGCTATATTAAATAACTCACTAACTTTAATATTATATAATATAAAAAAATAATAAGTAAATTTATATATAATTAATTTATTTTATAATTTAATTTTAGTAAATAATATAAACAAAATTATTTATTTACCAAAATAAAAGCGTGAGCAGATTTTTTGCTAACACATGCTACTATAAAGGGAAATTGTTTTGCATCGAAATTGTGCGTCTATGTAAAACTCATAAATAATTTTAATCTTATTAAAATTATAATTTATTTATATTTTCTTTATTTACTTTTCTTTTTTAATTATATTTATATTTTTTTTTAATATTTAGAATTTATTTTTGGATTGCACGAGGCTGAATATTTTTGAGTAGATTCAATTACTATTTGGAGCGTAAACGAATACTAATGACATGCTACAACATATTTTTAGATATTCTTGAGTTAAAAATTAAAGAATACTTTAATAAAGAAGTAAGAAGACGTATCGTTCCTTATACACAAATGGTTTATTTTCCTCTTTATTCGTCTTCTCTCGAACACATTTTGTAAACATTCTAACTTTGCCAATAAAGATTTAAATATTTTATTTAAATAATTTACGGTAAATATAATATTTAGGTCGAAAAATATTATATAACTTTTTATTTCATTAAAGTTATTTCTCATTTAATTTTGATCCATTGATTAAAATTGATTTGCTTTTAACTTTGTAAGTTCACCTACATTTGACGCTAAATTAAAAATATGAATTCACTTTCAAAGTAAATAAGAAATAAAAAGGCGATGAAAAAAAATTATCATTCAAGTTTCCAAAAAAGAAAGCAAAAAAGAAGAAAGAAAAGGAAAAGAAAGTTCTGAATATTTTGTCACATTATTGTCATTAATGATTTTTAAATTTGTTCATGTAAGGAAGTGACATTACAGTACGTATCTTTAATTTCTATTTCTTTATTTTTTAATTATATATATATATATATATATATATATATATATATATATATATATATATATATATATATATATATATATATTTATAATATATATATATATATATAATATATATATAGTAGTATATATATATATATATGTATAGATAGTAAATATGTATATATTTATATTATATTATATATATATATTATATATATATATATATATATATATATATATATAATTGAGATCTTCTTCCCAGCTTCAGGATTTACTGCTTCAAGAATGTGGTTGCCTCTGTCATTGGTGTTACAACTTCACACTAATTTCATCTATTGTGAGCGCCTTTAAAAATCTATTTAAAAAAAAATACCTAAACATTAAGAGGACGTTTGCACATCCAGATTCGGACATATTGAATCATTATTTTGTTGAACGTTTTAAGTATAGGTGAAATCAGTCTGTGTTTGTATATCAGTGCCTGGTAACGTATAATGATTCTATTCTTAATCTCGTGTGCTGCTTATTCTATAAATATAAAAAAAATAGAATATTCTATATTTTGGTGTTTGACATCTGCAGTGAAGTTTAGAAATTTGACCAAAAAAATGTGTTAATACTTTAAAATATATAAATATTATATTGCTAAAGAATATACTTACTGATTTTGATCTTGTAATGTGAGACATATATTTTAATTTAACTTGATGTTTAATTAAAGAACTTAATATTATGAGAAAGAATCCCTTTTTATTGTCTTTTAAGAAAACTTAATTACTCTCTAGTTATAACTGAATGACAAACGATGGTATTTAAGCAATGATAATAAGCATTGAAAGACGTTCTTTAAAAGGACCAAATTTATTAATATGTTTCAGATATTAAAAGAAGAATATTGTAGGTTCAAAGAGTCACTCTTGTTATTAATATTTTATCATAATTTTCTTTACACTTATATATATATATATATATATATATATATATATATTATATATAATATATATATTTATATATATATATATATATATATATATATATATATATATATATATATATATATATAATTT
>JABUQX010001855.1:22500-32500 GCA_015478945.1 Trachelipus rathkii | reverse complement strand
TAAGATAATACTCCAAGGAAGTTCATTTTTGTGATAATACTCCAAGGAAGTTCAGCTTTGAGTTAATACTCCAAGGAAGTTCATGCTTAAGATAATACTCTAAGGAAGTTCATTTTTGTGATAATACTCCAAGGAAGTTCATCTTTAAGATAATACTCCAAGGAAGTTCAGCTTTGGTATAATACTCTAAGTAAGCCTCTTGCCCGGGATAGAGTGAAACATCCGTTGAAACTTCTCGTAAAATGATATATAATATGTTAAAAAAAATCTATTCAGGATGTTCATCAAATGTTAACTTTACCAAAAAAAGCGATGAACACTTTGTCCACCATACATTTTGTAGTTGCAGTTATATGAATTCAGGGAATTATAATGGTTGCGCAAGTAAATCTACCAAAGCAGTAACCGTAATATCAGTAATGGTACGGGTACATCTAAACATAATACCCAACGCATGATACCTACACACCTTGAATGTCTTCTTCCTGGAAAGATACTGCACAGCTGCTACATATAATTTCATTTATCAACAAAAACTTTATTTTACGATTGGATAGTTTTGTTCATCGAAGTATGGACATATGTGCTTGCGCTAAGTGCAACCCAACCCAATCATAACACCCTCACCATGAATTTCTTGACATAACAGTATGGAATAAGTTAAACTTTTGAGGGTCTGAGGAACCCTCCCTCTCTGTTTGTACAAGTACTTCTGGAACACCCTGTATATACATACACAGAATATACCACGTTTGTAACCGCTTTTAAAATTCCAATTCACGAAGCAGAATAGAATTGCAAATAATTGCTATTAAGTAAAATTTTTTATTATAAATTTTTTTTAAAACAGGTAATATATTTGAATCTTTTAATATTAATTTCACTTTTAAAAAAATACATATATAAATAAAAGAATAAAGTAAAATAAACAGAAATATTTACTAACATGAAAACAATTTTAAAAATATTTTTTTATAACTCATGAACAACCATTTATTAAATTTAAAAAGTTTAAAAGTTTTTTATTTCTTCTTTTAAAAAGTAGCGCTATCGCTTAGAACATCGTAAAATAGTAGCGCTGCTACCACTTCCTCTATTTTTCCAACAAAGTATCTGCGATAGCAAATCACAAACATCAGCAATAAAACGGCGCAACTTACTGTTATATTATATTATCATAAATACATATAGTATGAATATATATATTACGCTCTATATACTAGTGTATACTAGTATATATTTTATATATATATATATAATATTGAATATATACTATATAGTAGTATATATATACCTATGAGTATATGTACTCCATAGAATTATATTAAGGCTGTGAAGTGAGTCGTCCTATTTTTTTGTCAGAATCGTAGCAATGTAAAAAGCTATAAATTGATTGCATCTATAATATTTTAATCTATTATGAGGTATCATCCTCATAAATTTAACTTACAATAATAGTGTAAATTTTTATTGGTTATTAAAAAAACTTGGTCACTTTTACCGATTTAAATATAGCTTAACATAATAACTAGTTTATTACTTTAATTCTCTAAGATACTTTAGTTAGTCTAAGTGGCTAATCATATTAATAATTTTTTACTATTTTATTGTCCTTTATTAGTGTATATTTAATATTACTCAATGTCCTTAGTAATGCGATTTTAGTAGATATATTGTTAACTCACATGAGTGATTAATTATAATAACGAAAACATTTTCTCAAATTTTGAAAATACGATATTAATTACCAATTATTTTGCTCATTAATACTATATATATATTAATATAGGATATATTATATATAGGTTTTATATATACTAATATCATATTATAGTATATCATACATGTATATTCTATATAGTTATTATTAATGATGTATATATACTTTAGTATATAATATATATATATTAAGTATATATATATATTTATAGTAGATAAATTAACTCCATAAGGTTAAGCTGTAATATTCTATTAATATAGTATATATAATATATAGTTTACCGTAATTTTCTTGCAATATTCTACATATTAATTATAGGATTAATGTATATAAATTGTTATAATATATTCTTATTTATTATGTATGACTTATTATATATGAATATTGAGTTATACTACATGTTATTTTACGTACTAACAATAATATTAGATATATAATATAATCTATGGAATCTATCTATATATGTGCGTTTTTAGGCCTTCTACTCGAGGTAGTGCTTAGGTACGCATTACTAGTAAAAATTGAAAAATAATTGGCTAACACAGACTTAAAATTGTTCATGTGTGTGATGATGCGTAATAAATTCTTTTATCATAAAATTTTACGCACAGAGGAGTGTTATTCTAAACTTGAATAAAATAGATAGTCATGAATTAATCTTAGAGATAACAGGAACAACATGAGAAGCTCGAAACGTGAAAGAATGGTTTATCTTTAGGAAAAGCACTAATCAATAAGATCAGTCGATTTTCGGCTTTTACTAATAAGTACATTTAAATTATTTATTCGATTTTTTATAATATTGGCATACATCTGGACAGTAAAATACGATTATAACTAAGAAATAAATTGTTATTATACAATATATTAATATATTATATAGTATATAGATATATAAATATAATATATATTAATCTTTATATAATATATATATATATAAATAATATATATAATAGTATACTAATATATATTAATATATATGATATATATATTAAATCTCCGTATAAATATAGAAATCTTCAGGCTATTCTAGGAGTAATGTTGAAGGTAATTTTAATTTAGAAATTCTCCTTTTTTCAGCATTACATTTTTATATAAATCGTAGGAAATATATTATCATTCACAATATAGTATTTTAAAATTCTACAGATATATATTTCATATTTATTTATTAATTATTTAATATTAGAAACAGTTAACACGTTATATATGAGAGATAGTTATTGATACTTGAGATCTCTCTCGAGTTTGTCTGCGCGAACAGAGCTATTACTCTATAAAATAAAGCTGCGGGAGTCGTCCAGCAGAAGCCATCTGCGCTGATTAAGAACCGAGTGACGAGTTCACTAGGAATAGAATTAAAAATTTGCTTATTATTTAGCTTTATGTGATAGGTGAGAGCAGAAGAGTTAATAAGATTTAAAGTCCAAGACTCCTTTTTAATATTAGTATTATGATATATATATATGTGAGAAATAGGAGTATCTTATTGTCTGACTTAGTCCTGAGTAGTCGTTATATTGAACAGAGATTATAAATAAATTAATAATAAAATACATTAAACTTATGATAGTTAAACTGAATGGAATATCTGATTCATATATTAGATAACCATGCTGACCACCACTAACAAACTGTCTCCTAATATTTTGTTATACTCATTTTTATTTTTATTCTTATAATTTATTGTTATATATTTATTAGGTGAGTTATATATATTAATAAAAATAATAATATAAATATTATAATTTCAAAGCAATTAAATTCTCTAAACATAATATATATTACCAGAGTATTTTTATGTGTATGTCTATTTACAATAGTTTATCGTAAATTTATAATCGGTTACTATCATTACGACAATAATATATTAGGAAAACTGTGTTAATATATATTGTCTTAATTTGCTTTACTATTTTAGATGAGTTAAAATATACTCAAATTATAAAGAATTTTATAATTATGAATTTATATTTCGAAAAAATATGCGATGTCTCACTTTTAATAAGTAATCTATAAAAAAAAGCAGTAAATTGATTACTCCGCTGAATCTTATTCAGATTACATACTCAATGGATTGGTTACCGTATTAAAAAATGCTAATAATGCCACATGTTAACTACGTCATCGATCACAATATATATAATAAATATTAATATTTAATTATATATATATATAATACTTATATAATATTTAATATATATATTAATATATTTAATATATTACGTATTTATATTATATATATATATAAATAATAATATAAAGAATATTTAATTTTTTTAAATTATATTAAAATTTATATTAATATTTATATTATAAAAATGATGTATCAAATATGTATATATATTATATTAACTAGTATATATATAATATATATATATATATATATATTAGTGAAAGATACAATTAGTGAAAATACTAATTTTTATGTGAGAATCAAAAGAAGACATGTTACAACGACACTGCTAGGTAAATACGATGCATATATATGTGACAATACTATACTAGAATGCTTTGCATTAGCGCTGAAGGATGCATCAACATGGCAACCTGGTGCAACACTAAGCGTGTATAGATGAGAAGTGAAGTTAGAGTGTAGAGAGAGAGTATAACAATACTGTAACCAAAAATTCTGATTCGGGTTTTCAATTAAAAGGGTATCTAAATGCATTAAACAATATATCAATTAATCGTTTCTAATACTATCAATCGTGACAAATTCACTCTTCATCAAAATAATACTCTGAGTGTAGACCAGCTCTGTTTAACAAGGTGATCAATATAGTCACAATCGATAATATATATCATTAAATCTCTCGCTCCACCATCACACAAAGGCACACACAAAGACACACAAAAAGACATACACAAAGACATACACATACACACACGCACAAACACACACATTCTCATCGAATCGTCTCATTACTCAGACAAGTAAGTAATAAAATAAAGTGAAAAATAAAAATTAATAATGAATGATAAACATAATATAAAAAATATAATAAATGTTATATATATATATAATCTACGTTATAATTTTTTCTAAAAATTTTTGGTCATAATAATTATGAGATATAGAATGAAATAAAGATTATAAGTAACGTATAGAGGAAATGATATTTAAACTATATATATTTGAAATATTTATTATTTATTTCTTATATATGCTAAAACATACAAAGTTATTATAATAAAATGAGGTATATATACATTGCATGATATCCAATGTGTAATAAGCTTCTACTCAAACTCTGTAGTCTATTTTTACAAAATATCATAACACTTGTGTGACTATCGAGATTACGCACACTATAGAGCTTTCTCTACATCCTCTCTTACTCTCTTCTACCATCATATATAGTATATAAATATATATAATATATTTAATTATAATATTATATATATAAATATATTATTATATAATATAATATTATAATTTATACTATATATAGATATATATATATATATTATATTATATATATATATAATATATATATATATTATATATATAATTAATATAAATGATACTAACGAATTATATTTCACACAGCTTCAGCAATCGAAACACTCACGCCTGTCCACAACATTCAATAACAAACAATACAAGAAATACAAATAAAATTATACTAGCCCTAAGAACAATCATAACTTTGTCATAAAAAATCAACTCACTTACATATCTAAACACCAACTTGCGTGAGAAACTCAATAAATTCCTCACCCACTTCAGAATCATACTTAGATAATAATATGTATAAGAACTCAACAATTTTAGTCAATGGACTTTGGACCTCACACCAGACCACATTGACTCAATATACATTACCTACAATAAACATGATCCAATACCTCATCGTAAGAATGCCCCTCTCCCTTTTCCTCTGCTCCTCTTACTATCTGGCGAGACGTTTTTTGAGCCATCTCCCATCTCCCGAAACACATATGGATCGTCTATAATCAAACTACCACAATTCTATAGCAGTAAGACGCAGCCAGGTCACGTCTCTGTAGCGAGCGAGAAGATATACTCATACAACTGCTCCAACCGAAGTCATTAACTCAGGTCACCCGAGATGAGTGTCTATAAAGACCTGGGAGAGACACTCACAAGCGTGCCGCAGAAGATGTGTCACTCTCACTTCTCTGTTATTAATAGACATAATTAGGCATACCCAGATCTGCAAGAATACAAAACTACTGATTCAAGATATACAAGACACTCGCCTTCGCGTGACCCAGCGTAGTGTCAGTAGAGATGGCCTCAAGAGAGCAGTAAAACTGTCGAACACCTGTCCTGCTTGAGGCTGCACCTGTCCGCTGTGGCTCCTCTCGTAGCTCGTATAATAATCGTCTATACACACCTGTGCTCGCTCTGCGCTAAGTGATACCTGTGAGCTAGCGCCAAGGATGGAGGTTTCCGAGGCTTTCTGAATTGACATTGACCTCCCAAATAAGAGGGAGCCCAATTGCCAAATTACTATATATATATATATTATATATATATATATATAGTTATATATAATATATATATAGTATAGTATCAAAATATATATATATATTATATATATATATATATATATATATAACTATATATATATATATATATATATATATATAAGAGAGAGAGAGAGAGAAAGAGACAGAGACAGAGAAAGAGAGTATATTAAGAATGGAAAAAATTTTAAATTTTGAAGAAAAAAAAAAATTTCAAAATAGTTTATCAATTTCTCCCGTTCTTTCTTTCATCTCATATTTTGCAAAGGTTTTGAACATACTTCTCATTAATGTGAAACATTTTTTTTCTGTACTTTATTTTTTCTTTCTTTTTACTTCTGAGTCGACGAATTCGAAAAATTATTTATGATTTTCAAATAAATAAGTAAACTTAAAAATTTTCTCATTATATTTTAGAAGCTTAAAGAAAACTTCTTAAACTTATATATATATATTATTTATTGGATTATATCATATTCTATATATATATTATATATATATATATATATATATATATATACTATTATATTATATATATATATTATATATATATATATATTATATAAATATATTTTATAATTATATATATAATAATATACTATATATTATAATATATGATACTATATATATATATATAATATTATAGTAGATATAAATATATTATATATTATATATCATATATTATATATATATATTATATATATATATATAATAAAAGCAAAATATTTTAAATAAAAAAAAATACAAAAACAATAAAACAGATATATTTATTTATTTTATTTATTTTTAAACAAAATGTCAATAATTTAAAAAAAAAAAAAAAAGAACAAATAAGGGACGAAAAATTCTCAAGTCTCATTCGTCAATTTGTGTAAAATCATTTACGAAAAAAGTTTAATGTTTGTTTCTAAGATAAGAAGTAACAACGACGCGACAAGACAAGAAGACTCTCTTCATTAAATCAATACATGCTCAATCCTTGACTTTAACTCTTTTCAACCTCATAAGCAAATAAGCAAATTTTATTTTTTTCCTTCGTAAAATCACACTTTCAATAAATGCTCTAAACAAATTTAACTTAAAAAACAAATACACTGTATATATATATATATATAATATATATACTATATATATATATATATATATATTATATATATATTATATGATATTAATATATATATACTATATAAAAAAAAAAATACATATATATATTATATATATATATATATATATATATATATAATATATATTTGTGTGAGCAAAATGCTAATCTAAAGAGGCAGAACATTGTTGTCTATACATTCAGTTTTCCCTCCTTTCCTTCAGTGTATGAATATTTTATTAGTTTAGAATAAATTCCTCTCTGCCGAATAGATAAAGAATTTACATATCAAAGAATTTGTCTTAGCCATTTGTTTTACAATGCGTTCCTACGCACTACTATAAAGCTAACGACATTATATTGATATTCCATAATATATATATATATATATATATATATATATATTATATATATATATACATATATATACTATATATAAGTGTATTCAGTATTAGTATTATATATATATATATCATATATATACTAGTATATTATATAGTACATATATATATAGTATATATATATATCATATATATATATATTTAACATTACATATATATATATATATTCTATAAAGTATATACTATAATATAGTATATATATATATATGATATAAGATAATATATATATATACTATATAGTTATATAGTATATTATAGGATCTATTTATGGATGTCAGTTTATGTAACTATACTATATATATATAATATAATATATATATAATATATACTATTAGAATATATATATTTATATGCACATATATTATATTATTAACTATATATATAACCTATATATATATATATAGTATATATATATATTATATATATAGTATATATATATATTATATTATATATATATATATATTATTGTGGCTGCGTATAAAACACACTTTATTAAATTAATTTATGAACATGATCTAATAGAATAAAAATGCCAATCAATTTGCTTTTTAATTTAGATTGAAAAATATTAATAGTAACTTAATATATATATATATATATATATATATATATGATTATATAATCTCATTATATATATTTAATTTTATTAACTATATTTCCTTAGGTATATATATACATATTTATAATACTTATATATATAGACTATATATATATATATATCTCTCTATATAATTATATATATAGCGTTCTATTTGATTGTGTTTTGCGCTTATCGCAATACTTTTGTTGGAAAAATAGTAGAAGTGGTAGCAGCGCTACTATTTTACGATGTATCTAAAGCGATAGCGGCTACTTTTATTAAAAAAGAAATAAAAAACTGTGTTTAAAAAACTTTTTTAAATTTAATAAATGATTTGTCCATGAGTTATAAAAATATTTTGTAAAAACTTTGTTCTCTATGTTAGTAAATATTTAATCGGCAACTTATTTGCTCTTGTTATTTACTATTATTATTTCAGTGTTTATAAAAGTGAAATTAATATTAAATAGATTCAATGCCCCTCAAGTCTTTAAAAAACGAATTTATAATTATATTTAATAGCAATTATTAGCAATTATACGACTAGATTCCTCTAAGATATTTATTATTCATCTGATACAATCTTCTCTTTTCTCTGAAACAATCATTTTTTGTTGATTTCAGTGTTCACGACAACCAGTGACTTTCCTCTAATTCTGAAGATACAGTTGGTGAAAATACTTAACATTTCTCTATTCACAAGAATTAACGCCTGAGAAAGATCTCATGTGAAATAATATGCGTCTGACCGTAATGTAGCGCAAGCACATATGTCCATACTTCGATGAACAAAACTATCCAATCGTAAAATAAAGTTTTTGTTGATAAATGAAATTATATGTAGCAGCTGTGCAGTATCTTTCCAGGAAGAAGACATTCAAGGTGTGTAGGTATCATGCGTTGGGTATTATGTTTAGATGTACCCGTACCATTACTGATATTACGGTTACTGCTTTGGTAGATTTACTTGCGCAACCATTATATAATTCCATGGATTCATATACAACTACAAAATTGTATGGTGGACAAAGTGTTCATCGCTTTTTTTGGTAAAGTTAACATTTGATGAACATCCTGAATAAGGAAAAATTTCTTTACAAACGTGCAACGAGTGCTCCCCTTGCTGCTTGTTCAACAGTTGTAAAAACGGAAATATTTAAAAGTATCTCTATACAGTTCTGAAAATATCGCGGGGGTGGGGTTTTGACTCCCCAAATACAACCTCCATAATATATATATATATATATATATATATATATATATATATATATATATATATATATAAGAAGTATATATATATATATATATATATATATATATATATATATATATATATATAAGCGTGCGCATGCGAATTTATACCGTAATTTTAGTTAATCATTTTTATTCCAGTCATAAATGTTAATTTGGCAGAAGTCCTTTAGTTCGTTCTCCTAATTTGATCCTATAACAAAAGTTTTACAGTCCTCGTTTTTCTTTTTAAAAATGTCAAAAAGGCTAAACTTTCTTTCTTTCTTTAAGGTCAGAAATTAGAGATTAAAAGTTTTTAAAAAAAAAGTAAAAAAAAAATATCCAAAAAGACTTAAAATTAATTTATTTCTCTATTTAAGTCAAAAGACATGAGCTTAAACCAAATTTACTTTCTTAATTTGGTAAAAAATATTTAAAACATTATTTACTACAATGAAACGTCGGCGGAT
>JABUQX010001855.1:0-2500 GCA_015478945.1 Trachelipus rathkii | reverse complement strand
TAAATCTCTAAACATTTAATTTACAAAATGGTATCAAAAAATTATTTGAGGCTTTTCTACTGATTTTCGTATATTTTTTGTGTATATTTTTAAAGAAAAAATTAAAAAAAAAACAAACCGATCTGAAAAATTTCATCACCGGCCTAATAATTTTTATGTTTTAATAGGATAACCACTATCGATTGCTTTTCATTAATATTTTTTCGGATAATCGATACATTTAACGATTATAACGAGTCGATTGTAATAGACAAATTCTCTCTCTCTCTCGTCTACAGTCCTCTCTCTCTCTCCTCTCCCTCTCTCTTCTCTCTCTCTCTCTCTCTCTCTCTCTCTCTCTCTCTCTCTTTCTTCTCTCTCTCTCTCTCTCTCCTCATCTCTCTCTCTTCTCTCTCTCTCTTCCTCTCTCTCCTCTCTTCATCTCGTTATCTGCGTCTCTCTCTTCTCTCTTATTATATATATATAATAATATATAAATATATATATAATATACTATAATATATTATATATATATATATATATTATATAATATAATATATAATATAAGTATATATTATATATATATTTATATATATATATATATATAATAATATATATATAGTATATAATATATAGTATATATATATATATGTATATATATGATATTATATATATAATATATATATATATTAATATCGATATCTATATATTTATATATCTATATATATATTAGTATATATTAAATATATATATTACGGTTCTATATATATATATATTATATAATATTTATACTATATATATATATATATATATATAAAATATCATGCCACTTTAGTGTTTTTAATATCTCTTTCGCACAATAAATCTAGAAAGATATCACATGACGAACAGAAGGCAAACACTTGCGTAAGGTGCTCGGAAAGAGGATTAAAAATTCCTGCTTCAACTTCCCTTCTAATCTTTAAGCTACTTCATCATAATTTTTCCTCTCCCTTTTATAGTATACTATTATATATATATATATATATATATAATTCGTATATAATTATTATTATATTATATTATATATTGTATTATATTATATTAGTGATTATGTGCTATATTATATATATATTATTATATATATTATTATATATATTAATATAATATATATATTAATATATATATATATTAGTATATATATTATATATTTAAATATAATATATATATATAGTATATATATATATATAGATATATATATATATAATATATAGTTATATATTATATATATATATAATGTATATGATATTATTATATAACTAGGTTATAATTATATATATATATATAATAATTATATATATATATATAATATAATATATATTATTAATATAGTAATATGATTAGAAAGCATAATCAGAGATAGAAATATATATTATATATATATATTAATATATATATAAATACAGGGTCTTCACATAAGTTCAACACCTATTTAGGAGAAAGAAGCAGGAGGAGTCTTATAATTAAAGGTGTTAATATGCACTTTACACTACTATTTATAATATTAT
This sequence comes from Trachelipus rathkii, assembly GCA_015478945.1. NCBI lineage: Eukaryota > Metazoa > Arthropoda > Malacostraca > Isopoda > Trachelipodidae > Trachelipus > Trachelipus rathkii. The sequence continues at coordinate 974 of JABUQX010001855.1, read as the reverse complement.
TTAATTAAAAATTAAAAAAAAAAAATTCATTAATAATATATAAAACTTTTCGTTAACTTAGTTATTTATCATCTTTTTTTTCTTTCCAGATTCTTAACCATTATCTGAGATTCAGTTAATTCGCTAGTTATATTTACTAAGTTATTCTTTACTACATTTTATTAGTTACCTATATATATATATATATATATTATAATATATATATAATATATATATATATATATATATATATATAATATATAATATATATATATAATAATATATATATATAATATATTGTATAATATATATATATAACGGTATATATATATATAATATATATATATTATATTATAATATATAGTATGTATATATATATATATATATATATATATATATATATCTATATATATATATATATATATATATATATAATATATTAATATATATATATATTATATATATATATATAGTATAATAATTTATTTACTTGTATAAAAGCATTATTTTTCTTGTTAGAATACTAATTAATTTCGAAAATACTATTTTCCCACAAGATTTTTGCAAATTTTACTACGAATTGTTAAAACCTGTATATATATATTGATAATTATATTAATATTATATATATATATATAGTAGGTATATTATCAATTATATATATATATATATATTATATATATATATTTATATAATATATACTATATATATATATATATAATATATATTATATATATATATAATCTATAATATTATATCTTGTATTATTATATATATATAATATTATATATAATATATACTATATATATAATATAATACTTATCCATAAATAGTTGACAGAAATTTAAAAATGATAAGCCCGCCCGTAAGAATTTGTATTAACCAAGCGAAGATAAGCTTAATATGAGTGTCATATGAAACATTTCCATCTTTAGACTAACTTCACTTTGAAGATTTTGTTTGGTTGCATTTATTAATAACTGTGGAGTAGTTAG
>JABUQX010001854.1:0-26541 GCA_015478945.1 Trachelipus rathkii | reverse complement strand
AAGTTCATTTTCAAATTATCAAATAAATCAAACCTGATATATTGTTTTATCTCATTTTTTATATTTCTATTATTCTAATCCATTGTTAACTTTTCTACATGCACTTAATACAATTTGCTTACTTAACTAAGATAAATTAATCCATTTCACCTTCTTTTCCTTTGTTCCTATATTCCAACGGCGTTGACATAATATAAGGTAAATCTTCCACAGGCCCCAACACATCGAAATGGATACCCCCAAGACATCTAATATAAAACCTCTGATGATCTTTATACTGTTCTCCATGAATGATAAGATTTTGATCACCATAATAAACAACTACGCAAGCACTATATGTATCGCAAAACACATCGATAATTTCTGGTGAAGGGGTTTGCCCTGGGTATCCCAGAAAGCGAATTTTTTTCATTACCTTTTTCCCTTGTGAACGATATTTTTGGGGGTGCTTTTTAAGTTCTTTAGCTAATATCGTTCTAATTTCCAAGTGACGATCTAGAGTTCTATTCAAAAACAAAGAAAAACACTTGTACAAGGCATCACCACCCCCGGCTATTTCAACTAAAGAGAAACCCTCAGGAATGGCTTCGCTCAGCGGACCCTCAACGATAGCTTCCACAGAATGTTTCGCATCTGAACATGCTTCACTCGGATGGGTTCTATTAATTCTAATGGTACCAATAGATACGATTCCATCAGGATATTGGGTTTTAACCACACTAACATGGTCTGACTTCTGTTCTTGCTCCGTATTCTTTGGAACCTCACCACTTTCTGGTAAATCCTTAGAATCAGCTACAGAAAGATTTTCCACAGATTCGATGGAAGAATTTTTTACAAGTCGGGTTGTTTCAGTGGAACTAGTCAAGTTTAAAGAATTACTATGAACTCGGTTACTAGGTGTACTATTTTCGCTCATAGTAACTGTCCTATCTTCTACTTCTGGTAAATCTTCACTAATTGACCCTTGTAACTGGGGTAGAGGAGAAAGCGGCGGACTATCATTCTGTTGTTGCCGATTTGAATTCTGAATATCTAATCTTGTTAGTCTTGTAGGACATTGATTTCCCGCGTGCGAACATTTACAAAAAGGGCACATGCGGTCGTACTGTGATGAAAAGTTCCGCTGAACATTCATTCCGGGAGATCTGCAATTTCTTCTGATATGTCCTCTCTTCCTACAATAAGAACATATTCCCAGGTATTTGTAACAAGTATTCACAATGTGACCTTGAATATTACAATACTCACATTGCAAATGACTCCTATCTTCTTGTGTTCTATAAGATTTCTTATACTTCGTATATCTTGAAGTTCCGTTTAAGTGTGAGAATTGTCTTTCTCTATTCTGATCATTTCGGTTAAATCCATTTAAATGTTTATTCTGAACAGTATGTACACTATTTCCAGTATATCTGTTATTTTGACTATTTTCTGTATTTCTATTTGAGTTGTCATATCTTGGATTTGACTCCAAGACTTTTAATTTCTGTGATTTTTCGATTAATTTAGCAAGATCCCGAATGGCTTGCATTATCAAGGCGATCTGTTGTTGTATATTATCCACTTTATTATTAAGAGAAATTAACTCAGTTGTCAACTTGAAATTAGACCAAACCTGCTCTCCGTGTAAAACTGGTGCCTCCTCTACTGTGGAGCTACTACTACTTATTTGGTTTGTGTTATTGTCTCTATTTGCACCACCATTTATATTAGGCTCAGGTTTAGGTTTTGGAATATTCTGCACATAATGTCTACTGTTACGCAACTGTCTCTCCGCATCCGCATCTAATGATCTCCGTCGAAGACGGCTTTGTGCATTTGGTGCTATTATATAAGAAGGTTCATATGCCAAAGCGTGAGCCTGTTGCATATGCCCTAAATGACCTTTTAAACCATCAATTACTTTGTTAACATTACTAGCAAGAACAACCTCTTCCCCTGAAGGTGTTATGGTTACTGGTGGTTTTTGCAAAAGAGACTCAAGAGGCTCAAGCTCAGTTGCTACAAACTGGGCCAACTGCTCTTGGGTTTCTTGATCTACATTGATAGCCATTATATCTACCTCTATGATTAAATATTGTTCAATAATAAGACTTAAAATAATAATAAATAAAGGAAAAAATATATAAAATATCGATTATCAAAGGATGAAACGTTTGGTTTCGAATTCCTATATTACCTAATAAGCTTCAGAGCTATGTTAATGTAATTCCTATCTAAAAGTTTTTGGTTCAATTAATAAGAAGGATTTAATAATAAGGATTTAAATTGATTTTTAAAGGCAAAGAAGGCAAAGCGAGGTCAACTCAAAATTTATACGCCGTAAAATAACATATCATGTATCAATGAAAAATATATCTAAATGAATCATTAACTGCAGAGATTTCTAATGGTTTTTTTTTCTACTTAATTCGACAAATAGATGATAAACCCAACCTGAACAACAGTCGGTTCAGAACTGCAATATAAAAGAAGAATCGGAGAATATTGAATCCGTTTAAATGAGTAGATTGTGTAATGTAACAAGGCACAACAGCAGTCGTTCCCTTACTTAAATTGACTAGATGGTTCAAAAAAATAAATTATGATTATTCATATAGAGAATTTGGCACAACCCGAACAGTCCCTGTTCGGGCGCCACTTAAATTAACGGTATGTAAGGGAGAGGTTCAATCTCTTATGTGGTTTTTATTCAGGCGGGAACTTAATCAGAAACATGGAGGGAGATTATCTCTGACAAGTGCGCGCCCCCGAAGAGTTTGACTGACCACCTAACACGTCAATTCAAGACCAATTGATGGCCTTCCTTTGGAAAAAGTCTTGACGTAAGATCCGTAAGAAAGATGAAATTAATTCTAGAACAGTCGGAGCTGTTTATTTCCCCTCCGTGGCCACCGGATAATGCAGAACGTAGGGTTTCGTCCAACGCGGGTTATCACAGGGACTGCTCGTGTGCCAGATCATGCTATATGTCCGAAAGATAAAACCGAAACGATGAGAAAATTGACAGTAAGGCAGGAACACAATGATTGACAAAGATAGAACAGATGATAGCAACGAATAGAGTGATGGTGATGAAGTTCTTTGAAGCATATAACTATAAACCCAATGATTCGAAGATACTTGAACCACTAACAGTTATTAGATAAATTAAATTAAATAAATGAATGAAATAATGAACACGGCGGATAATGAGAAGAGGATACTTCTTACTTTTATTAAAAAGTAACGTAAAGTTCCAAATTATTATGTACAAAAATAAAAAAAACTATTATTAAATCCATTAAATTATTTAAACATCAATTAGGGGATTCTTGGAATTAGAGGAATTCCCGAATCTTTTCTATGAAGCTATGAAATGATGAAAAAACCAATAAGTACAGCATTACAAAAATTGAGATGACCTCGCCTTATGCCTTATAATTAATTACACATATAAATACATCCAAAACCCATCCAGAATAACCTAACCCAAACCAAGTTTGTTAATTTAACTAATGGATTGGCTTATCTTATATCTTTGGACAACTTGATGGTTTCGAACTCAATCCAGGATAAATCCCCAGTACCGACAAAAATCAGTTCAAGGATTGGGATTGTTCAAGAACAAAACCAAACCCAAAACTAAAGTTTGTCCAGAACCGAAAGATTTACGCTATGTCGATGTAAAAATTGACTCCAAAAATAAATTCCCAACATAAGATAAAATTCCAACCAAAAATAAAAATTCCAAGCACAAAAATAGCTTGACACAAAAAAAACTTGGCACAAAAACCTGTGGGTGGAAAAGAACCCCACAGTTAGGTACTATTATAATATAACAAATTAACTTTAATCTAATGAAATATTTATGTTCAGATTGATTTAAAAATACATTCATGAATCTAAGAATTCAAATGCTGACAAATAATTTGTGACACATATTAATGAAAGAAACATATTGAAACATACCCTAGCAAGTAATCCTGTCTAAGAGGGTTTTTGTGTCTTGGTAGATGTGACAATTCCTATAAATATTTATTCCTAGTACATTTAACATTATATAATTCCAAGAATATTACAAGACTATAAATGACTGAGAGAATTATCCTATCTTAATAATATCCATACCTTAAAGTTTACACAATTTCAAAGTACGATGAAAAGTTTCCAGTGGGTGTGATGAAACTTGTTATTTTCCAGTATATAACTTTGCAGAACAATAGTAAAAATTTACAAAAAACTACTACTGAAACAAGAATTAGACAATAGTGTAAATCTGTATTACATTAAAGATAAATATGACAATCTTCATGCACACATAATGCCTACACATAGTATAGGCATGCATCTGTGTGCATGTAAGAACACAAATAATGAAATATCTTAATAATAAAAAAAAATCCTAGGAAATAAAATTAAAAATAAATCTTCCTTTATGTATGGTGAACATCATTATGAGCAAATGCAAACACAAAAAAAAACCATTCTTTTTGTTTAATCTTTCTACACTTAACGAAAATGGGTTTTCTTTGTGAAAAAATGATCCCCTTACACCGCAATATAATTATATAGGTAATTTCATCGCTTGGAGTATGCGTGTACTCTCCCTCTCTTATATATATATATATATATTATATATTTATATAATATAATATATATATATATATATATATATAATATATATAATACTATATATATATATATATAAAATCACGGACAAATTTAATGCATCACAACCGTAAATATAATGTAAACTCTCATTTTTGGAAATGTAGAGCAAGGGTGGTTTTATTGGGTTCATACCTAACTTCGAGTGTATACCATATGAACTACACCGCGTATGGAACTAAATGGCATAATAAAAGACAACTCTGAGGCGTGTCACACCCCTCTTGAATGTAGGCTTCGCCCGTGGAGTGTTGGATGACAACTGTATAAAAAAAAAAAAAAAAAAAAAACCAACTAAATTAGGAATCCCGAAAGTACGTTCATAGGAGAACCAAAGATGCAAGACACCAACCAACTAACAAACAAACCCTATGATGTAAGTCGTAGTTTGACAAAAACTGTCACAATGGAAAGACATCGTCAGAAAAGAGGACGTGCCATGAGTTATCACACTCTCGAAGCAGCCATTCTCAGAGACAGTGGCTCAGTCGGGGGAAACCAATCGATGGTCAGTCGAATCTTTCGTCTCGGTTCAGGAGACTGGCAGCAACCGTAAGCGACATGGTCAGGTCGCCCGAGGGCACGTCGAAGATGATGACAATTCCTCCGTCTGGCAGTGCTTCGTGACTGTTTCCAAACAAGCGTACACTACAACCTGCTCCGTGAGGTCAGACATGATGCCATTTCCGATGCGTACGATGAGAAGACCGACTGAGTGAACGTGGAATACGTGCTAGGAGGTCTGCCATCGGCCCTTCCCTGATCAGGGAGCATTCAGGTTGCAAAGTTTCATTTTTCACAAGCATATGAAATTGGACACAAGATGAAGCGAGTTCACACTACATGACCAAATTGAACGTCAGCAAATTTGGAACATGCAGCTGAGCACTTTTCTGCTGCATTATCTCCTCAAGGATTCCTTTTGGAGTTGACTCTGTGATGGTGAGCATTTGTTTGGGTGCCTGCACAGCATTGCATATCGTTGTAAGTGAGCTCACCCTGGCAGGTCATATTGCATAACATTGTATATTTAAGTATTTTTTATTAACTTTAAGAAACTAGTATAACTTTAGAATGAGAAACTATTTTAATTTGTGCACAATCGAAATTGTGTTGAAAGGGCCCAATTCACATGGGTTTAGTTTATGGTTATGGTTTATTACATTAAAATTATATATATTATAATTATTTCAATTAATTATTCTGTTAATTTATTTTCTTTATTTATTTTAGGTGTCAGATTTGTGTATTGCCATACACCAAATATATGTACATGTATACGAGTAGTTACTTGTTAAATAATTTTATTATACAAACATTACTTAATTAGCTTTGCTTTATGTTTAACTTTTTCAATCATATCATTAACAGTTTAGGCAGGGACATTATATGTCAGTCAATTGTGGATGTTCCTGTTATCAAAGTTCTTAGAAGTCTATATTATTGAATTGAATGTATAAGACAGAACTTCCATGTTTTCTGTTCTGTTCTCTGCCTGCTTGATAACATAAAGTCTAGACTAGTCTCATAAAACGTTGTTTAAATTATCTATTAAACAGACTTCCGGAGCTGGGGCTCCATAATCAATCTTATATTTCGGACTTGGAAGCAAGAATTCATTAAAGCTCTTTTTAAGACTAGTGTTGGTTGCCATAATACCAACTCTTTTCAAACTATATCAGAGATAACTTAGGATTGCTCAAAAACATAGGATACAAATTTAAGTGACCAAATGTTCTTATATTAACTAGTACTTGTCTTAGTCAAATATAACATACCGAGCCGGGATTAGTGGGTTAGATAGTATCAAATTGTATAATTTTAATCTGCTCTCCCTTGTCATGGTTGTTATCATATCTAATAATTATTGTAATTTTTGTAAATAGCTATTTAGTTTAAGATAATTTTCATTGGTAGGGACATTAAGTAACCGCAATCAACCTGTATAGCTTGATCTCGGTCGTAAAGTCCATTGTATATTGTATTGTACCATTGTATGTAATTATTCATATATGTATAGTAATGCTGCTGGAATGCTAGAATAAAAGTTTCATATTGTAATAATATACCGTCTAGAAATTCTTGGATATTAGTTGTTATTTAATCTTTAATGATATATTGTTTAATTAATCTTTAAAACTATTAAATCATTTGTAATAAACTTTATAACTTGTATTTATTAGATTCAGTTTAATCCACCATTCTTAAAACTACTTATTCTCTCTTTCATCCTTCTATCGTCTTTGTTATATATACAAGTGTCACTCTGAACACTAGGAGTTGTAATGTTAAAAATAACAAGTAAAAATAGCTGCTGCCGTGCGCTTTAGTGTGGTCCCTGTGACATTTTGACTCTGGGAGAGTAAACTCTAAGCTCCTATCCGGGCATAGATAATTATAGGAGCACCAATCATTGCTCGTAATAATATTAAGTGAGGAGGTAGGGGATCACTTGTGCAGGGGGCGACCACATTACGGGCTAATTCAATCTCCACCCTTTTTCCATCATTACCCTGATTGGTTGCTGAATTTAAAACGCAGAGGGTGAGTGAATCACCTCTCTCCGCTATATCGTGAGCAGAGGACGCTAACTGCTAAAAGGTATGCGGAGACATTCCTTCAAGAAGTATATAGTGCCCTTTCGGCTTCCTTCATTTGGGCCGACATTTTTTGTCTAACTCCATGACAACGCCACACAGCACATGGACAGTCATCAACAGTACTACAACAGGTAGGATCAGAACTCCTGTAAAACAATAATGTAAATATTATTTCTTAGTATGCTGTTGGATTTGGATTGTATGTAATCATTAGGAGAGTCGCTGAGTATCCTTCTCTACGGAGTCTGTACTACCACTCTTTGCCTCGGACCACTCCCGTCCTTTCTTGAACGACGTGGAAAATGGAGGTGGGGTGAGATTTAGTGGGGGAGGATATAAGGGAGATATTGTTCGTGTTTTATATATGTATACTGGGAGGATTAAATATGGCTAAAACATGCTCAGAAATAGGGAATACACCATGTAGTTTCGTAACCCTACTACGTGGTGTTTAATTTTAAGTATTATGGATGTATTTATCAGAAAAACTCTATAGAGTTAATATATATTATAATGCTTTCTAATTTTTGTTTTAGTTGTTTTTATACATTGTAATATATGTTGATGATTTTTACGTCACAGAAAGTATAAAAATAGATAACATTTGTATGATTTACTTTCTGTTGTAATTGTACCCAAAGAACTTTTATTGAAGACCTTATATGAGGATTTGTAACTACATCTGAGGTCAGTGATAAACATAAAGATAATTAACAATAACTCTTCTAAAATACTTTATAAGATTAATGTTATAATTATAGATTAGTGGAAAATGAGAGTAAACTTTCTTTAAATATTTACAGTTTACCAAACCAATAAGATCACTCAAGAAACCTTGGTTAATGAAATAAAGCAAGCCCTGTTAGAAAAATAGGGTGAGTGTCTTAAAGGCATGAGTATGTAAAATAAAAATGTAACATAACTGCTTAAATATAATATGTAATAGAGAGTAGATAAGACATTTTTGAAAACACAATATTGTTTACTTTTAACAGGTTTCATAGTGTGGATTTGAATTCTATTCAAATTCTGGATTCCATTTCCGGATTATATTCCAACTCTGGATATATAATTCAAAGATAAGTCACTTTATATTGTTAATATTGCCTCCGAATTTCTGATACTTACCTTAACTTCTTGCATGAGCAATATCTGGAAACTACTTTCGTTTCCACTCTCGAATCTGAAAATCAATTCCTATGAAGCTCCTTTGAGCTATTGTACATAATATTTCTCTACGTATTTTATGGATTAGTCGTCAATAATCGTGGTTTATATAACCTTATTATTTATTATCTGTTTATGTGAATTAGCAATTGGATTGTTTGAGCTGGCATTTCATACTAATTTCACTGGACATTCTAATTTATTTAAAATCTTAATATAGTTATAATTCTTACAAAAACTAATTAAAGATAGTCCTTTTTATGGTGTGTTAACATCCCTAATTATTTACATTTTGGTTAACTATATTATTCATTGAGCTACTATGATGTGTTTATAATTAATCTTCAAACTGAATATCAGGGCAAGACTTATATAGTACCTCATTGTTTAATTAATATAATTATACTTGATCTTCAAACTGAATATCAGGGCAAGACCTATGTATTAATACATAGTTTAATTATCACAATCCTCTCTGAATAGTCATTCAAATAAGCAGGCCAACGGAGTCCCACGACAAACTCCCTCCTTTACGGATAAAGCCTAACCTGCTCCGTATAAACCTGATGGTGTCAGGTGGTTGCCTGTGCTTACTAGACATTCAAACCACATCTTTTTGAACATCACCAACCTATCATCTATGTATCAATTTTGTTTTGACCCGTTCAAGATCATGTATTTCCTTTGACCTTCACATCCCCAGAGAATTTGTGGAGAGACGGCAAATTCACAGTCGGGTATGAATGGTTCCGGTCCCCAGCTTTGCTTTCTCTCCGCTACATTCAAATAATTAAGTGGCGCCCAACAGGGATCTCTGTTGTATGTTCTTGCGCTTTGCGTGCACTAGGATTGTGACTCTCGGTCACCACCGTCATTTATTTTTTTTGAAAAATCATCGATTCTCTTCAGTTCTCTGCAATTAAATCTTCTTCTTTTGTACTTACATTGGACAGATTCGAGAGTTAGTTAGTAATAACCCTCCAATACTTTGAAATTCTTTCTTTTGAAACTTAAAAATTAAAATGTCAGAAAAAAATCAACCCAAAGACTTGGAAACAAGTACAGGTGATGATAGCCAAGAGGCTGTGGACTTCGATCCATCTCTTGCAGCTGTTGCCTTAGATCCACGTGTAGAACAGCATCTGCGTGATGATCATACTAAAAATAAAGTAGGAATGAATGTAGAAGTAAATGTGGAAAATAAAGACAGGGTAGCAGTTGCCAACTCTGACATACCCTTGGTTACCAACTCTGACTTAAATTTAGTTCCCAACTCTGACAAACCTTTCACTGAGACCGAAATGAGTACCTTATTGATTAAACTCAATAATCAGGTGATAAGTGAAAGGCAATTGGCTAACGTAAATGATACAGTCAGTAATGTTGAACACAGAACGTTCTATGATCGAGGACAAGGTATCCCCTCTGGCTTCGATTCACATAATTTGCAAATGACTAAAAATAACACTTCTTTATATGATTGTGATTATAAGCCATCCTTAGATTCCCAGTTTCAATCACGATCCAAGCCTTTTCTTCATAATCCACCGAGTTATGTAGAAAATCCCAAAAATCATTTCTTTCTAATCCTACTCTTCATTCTAATCCTACTCTTCGTTCTAATCCTTTTCTTCCTAATCCTAATCTTCTTCCTAAACCTTCAACTTCTTCACTAATCAAAATCTTCTCATTAATCCTAACCCCCAGTAAATTTAACTTTACCCAACCAAAAGCCTCTCTTAGAAATCCTTGATATGGGCTTGAGGCATAGAGTTTCTCTATCCCCTATAAATAGAGGAGAGACTGACTTTTCTGAAAAGTATAATAAATTGCTGCAGCCTCACCGAGAACAAATTCCCTTAAATCAATATCCGGAGCACCAGATGTTTTCAACTGACCCTCAGTCGTATTCTGGTTGTTTTCCACAAGGATTATCTCAACGACCTTCTGAACGTCGTATTCCTGACAATGATGAACCTTCCATGTATTCAGGGCCACACATGAAAAAGAGGCTTGACATGCTGGAGGAAGCCATTGTGCTTCTTACTCAGTTACTCAAGAACTCCCAGAAATTTAAGGTTGTGGACCCTGGTAAGTTCAAATATGAATCGGAACAAGATCTCTTAGTCTACTGGGCTTGAGGCTTTGTGTATTACACTATCCAAATGCCCCACTCACAATGGTTTAAGACTGCTTGGCGACAGCTAGGAACGGCAAATTCTCAACATATTACGAGAAATATAAAATGACCGTGAATACTTCTCTGTACGGGATCATCTTGTCTGTTGGTATCTAGATTTAGTTGAAGAGAAAGAATATAGAATACAGAAGTATCATGCCACTCATCGATACCCCAACGAGAGCAGCATCAAAATGTTTGCCTTCGGTTGGAACGCCTGGCTAGTCAAGGCATATCATGGAACACGATATGAGAAGATCATTGATTCCCTTAGAATAGCTCTTCCTCTGGTAGTTTGCCGCTTATATGAAACATTCGTCTGTCCAATATATTAAACATCGATGGAGGTTGGACGGTTATAGTTAGAGTTTCGAGGGAAAATACAGTGAATCTTTTGCGACTTCTTTAGACAGCGGAGAATACCGCTTTCCCAAATTCCATGTCCCAAACTAATCCAATTGAGATCGACAAATCAACTTATGCCCGAAAGACCGAAAAGAAAATAGACCTTGATGAATCTCTGGAGTCTGTGATCCAGATAAATGCTGCACTCCCCGGATGGACTGACGTTCTACATCACAAAGTTGACCAACGTAAGACTAAATCCAAAAATAATCAGCGTCAGGCCCATACGAATAAAAGTAAGCCCCCAGAACGGAATAATGGTAGTCGCTACTATCGTGACTCCACCAATAGTCACAAAAACCAGGATAATACAGTTCGTAATGACTATAATTCGAATCCACCGAACCGTACTAAGGCTGCTGACCGGAGAAATGTTCTGTGTCACTACTGTGAAAAAACAGGCCATTCCATGGAGGAGTGTTATAAATATCTTGGAATATGCAGTTACTGCAAAAAGAAAGGTCACATCAGGGCCAACTGTCGATCTAGGAATTCTCCTTCCTCTTCTTCCCTGAATATTAGAAAAGTAGTGTGTCCCTTTTGCGGTGGTCCTCACGCTGGGATGAGGTGTTCACACATTAGTGCTCCTCCCCAGTCCCATAATCCTTACAAAGATCCTTCTTCCCCTAGAACTGTTCCCTTAGAAAGAGTATATTCCCGGTCGCATTCTTCAAATCAATCAACAAATCACAGGCCTCCATCGTCCAAGCAAGGTAGAACCAGGTCCCTCCTTCAAGTAAAAAATTTAAATCACTGCGCTAATGATGAGGGGCGTATGTGTCCTCCTTTAAACTCCTGGTCTCCCCGGAACTGAGTCCTCTGGTGGGAATAACCTTTAATCGACTCAGTCAATTTGTGGAGGCGAGGAGCAAGAAAATTTTAAACTTCTAAAATATTCCCGAGAAATCCTCCGACCCAGCTATCCCTTAGAAATAATATAAACCCCTAAAAAAAATCCCTACGGACGGATGTAGTCATTGTTACTCCTTTTCAAGGAGGACCTCTGATTGTTTCCAGTCGCTTTGGTACCAACAGCTCTGTTTTCTATGGTTGTATGGTGGACAGTGGAGCTGGAATTAGTCTGATCAGCACTGAAATAACCGACTAGCGTAACATGAAGAGTCTTACCCTTACGGCCCCTCTGTAGATATAAAAGTTAACGCCATTAGTGGTCTGGTCAGAGAACATTCAGTACCTATCAACTTCTACACTGAATGTAATCTGTACTTTCCTGACAGTGATTATGTGTCTAAGCCAGTCATTTTGTTGGTGGTTCCCCAGGAATTTATGCCAGCTCCGCTAGTTTTGGGAGCTGTCGCATTAAAAGAAAATGACCTTCTTCCAGACTTAACTACGCGGGAATTAGTACATAGAACTGATGACTGTATAGATTCCATAGCTAGAGATGAGAGTCTAAAAATCCCTTTTTATAAATGTGTCACGGTAAATTCCATTAATTGTCCCCCTTTTTCGTGTCAGATGGTGGATGTAAGTTGTCCTTCATCTGAAATCTCTTCATTAGTAGGTTTTCAATCAGAGCCAGTGGGACCCGTTGTACCAATTCCTGGTGTATTGGATTTGCGAGATTCGTGTAGGATCGCTCTATTAAATCCTTCCGATACACCTCATTATTATAGAAAAGTTACTGTAGTAGGTAGCTTGTGTTCCTTGGAAGAAGAAGATCTTCTTCAAGTTAATACTAAGCCAGTAGAGGCGATGAATTCCGAAATCAACTTTAAAGCAGACGTATGGTCCTCCACTAAGTTGGAGGAGGAGTTTTGCTTTGCAGATATTCCTATCTCTGACCTCGAAAAGAAACGATTAATCGCAGTGTTATTAAAACATACATCGGCTCTCAGTTTCGTGACCACGATGTTGGGAGGTGGCTACTAATATCACCCACTCTATCGAGGTAGAAACTGGCGGACCTGTGAATTACCAGTACGTCGTTTCCAGGGCCCTTTGGCTCAAGAAATAGAAAACCAATGTCATGAACTGGTTGGAGGCAGGATATATTAGACCTAGTAAATCCTATTCAGCTCCTGTGGTTTCGGTCCGAAAACCTGACGGTAAATTACGATTATGTATCGATTACCGGAATTAAATGTTACTAAGACCGATTCCTGCCCGTTACCTAACCTATAGATATGATTTATAATATGTATGTATGTCTATTTCACCACAATAGATCTGGTCCGTGGTTATTATCAAGTGTCAATGGAACCCGGAGAGTGTTGAAAAAACTGCTTTTTCCACCCCATTTGCACAGTACGAATATTTAAAAATGCCCTTTGGTGTAAAGAATGGTCCGGCCACATTCCAACGTGGGATGATGTTGGCATTGGAAGAATTACCATGGTCCGAGGTTATGGTATATTATCATTCTCAGTAAAAATATAGATGATCATCTAACCACCTTGGATCGTGTCCTTTCTGCACTGGAGAAAAACGGGTACAAACTTAAACCCAGTAAAACCCGGTTGTGTCGTACTGATGTGGAATTCTTGGGTCACCATATATCACGGAAAGGTATACTTCCCCTTCAAAAAAATATCAAAGGAGCTTTAGAATTTCCCGTCCCCACTTCGGTAAAGCAATTACGCCAGTTTCTGGGAATGGTAAACTTTTATAGGCGACATATTCCAAATTGTTCTCAAATCAGTAAGCCTTTATCATGCCAGACGGGTGGTAGATCCATTAACTGGACACCGGAAGTGTCAGCAGGCCTCGATCAACTGAAAGAGGCGCTTAGTAAATCCACCCTTGTTGTGATTTCCTGGATTATAGTCCGGGAAGTTTCTCCCCATGAGCATACATGTTGGATGCTTCAGGACCTCGGGCTGGTGCTGCTTTTCACAAATGCCAAGACGGCAATGCAAGCAATGCTTTTATTTCTCAATGACCTTTCAATGGGCTCAGAGGAATTATGGGGAGTAATTGATAACAGAAACTAACGCTTTGCGTTGGGCTGTTCAACATCCCCTTAGACCTTTCCTCTGTGGTATAAAATCATTATTTATACCGACCATATGCCACTTTCATCTATTTACAAAATATAGTCTAGTTGAGGGAGGTTAGCTAGGACTAATGGAAGAGCGCTATGGAATTATGACTTTGATATCCGGATATATCGGGCCCTAAAAATATAGTTGACTGATGCTCTTTCCGGATCTCCCGTAAAGTGATAAATATGGAAGAACCCAAAATAACCGCTTCTGATTTCATCCTCCTGGTTCTTTCCGATAGAATCAGCGGAGAGAGGGACTCGTTATATAAAATGTTTTTCTCTTACTTATATGGATGGTCGAGAGACATTTTAGAGGTAAAGATGTTCTATATCGAAGAATTACAAAAGCAATCCCGTAAAATAAAACTTTCAAGGTCAGTTGTTCAAAAAAAGAACTCTGTTATTAAAAACTTCCGGTCAATTGCCAATCCCAGAAGTTATCACTGCTTTACTGATGTCTTTAAAGTTAACGTTCACATATAATGCCAATAATAAACCTTTAATATATGGAAATAACGCTGATGGTGAACTCTGTTATTTAAAATGTTTAGCCGGGGTTCACTATAACTATCTGCTAGTCACTTCTAGTAATGAGTAAAATTTATGGATCAGTCTTAAATGTTATGTCGACTCCACTGGAGTATGTACGCCACCGGAGACGGACTAGTCTTTTGTAACCTCTTCTCGGGGTTATAAAATGACACATTGTTGTCTCCTTAGATGAAGTAAATAAGCCCAGAGAATAAAGGTTGGCTTGGCTTCATCTGTTTAAAAATGTTTGAGACTTAAATTATGCTTAAAAAAGTTCTGTCGTTCACTTACTGACTGAAAAATTAATATAAAATACTTAGCCAAATAACTTATCTTTAAACCTTGAACCAGATAAGTTACAAAAATATCTTTTATCTTTATTAAAAAAAAAAAAAAAAAATAAAAAAAAAAAAAAAAAAAAAAAAAAAAAAAAAAAAAAAAAAAAAAAAAAAAAAAAAAAAAAAAAAATATAAGTCAGTGAATCTTAAACTTCCTTCTGAACTATTGTTCTAAAACATCTTCATCTATTGAAGTTGTCTTGAATGAATGCTTACTAGGTGCCTGATCGTCAAAATTTTCAACTTATGAGACGAAAAACCCTCCTAGTGTAAATGATTCTTGCATAATTGATCTTTGTGTGTCTGGATTCTTCGTGT
Source organism: Trachelipus rathkii (assembly GCA_015478945.1). Classification (NCBI taxonomy): domain Eukaryota; kingdom Metazoa; phylum Arthropoda; class Malacostraca; order Isopoda; family Trachelipodidae; genus Trachelipus; species Trachelipus rathkii. The sequence continues at coordinate 11,343 of JABUQX010001854.1, read as the reverse complement.
ATGCTTGCAGACTAAAGATTAAACTATTAAACTAAATATCTAAAAAGTCTTGTGTAACTGATTTCCCTACTTTATTTAACCAAAAATGGTTAAATATATATAAATATATTTAATATATATAAATATATATAAATATATGCATTTTAAAGAAATGCATATATTTATTACCTTCTAAAAAGATGTGGTATATATATTATATATATATAAATATATATATATATAAAAAAACACATAATATATATATATATATATATATATATATATATATATATATATATATATATATATATATATATATATATATATATATATATATTATTATATAATATTTATATATATATTATATACTATATATATATATATATATATATATATTACCTGTGGTATGTTATGTACATACATGTACATATATATCTACGGGTTCCTCAGTTCCAACAAACCTGTCATGTTTCATGACAGGTTGTGGAGTGGAGGAGCTTTAAAACTTATTTTACAGATTTTTCCCGGTTCCTGAAGGAGATAATAAGATGTTCTCATGATCAATGCATAGCCTGGATGAGTTAAACTCTCTCTCTTCAAAAATCATAGGACCAAATGGATAAGTAAAAGTTATATGATGAAATGGAGAAATAATCATCTGACTTATTCCACTTTTTCTTTTGTATTTTCGAAATAAATATACAATGATCATAATTAAAAAGTTCATTAGTTACGAGGTATGAGGTGGTTTTTTCTCGATGAACAAGCTATGGTAATTTTCCAAGCATTATCTTTTTGACTATGGATGATAGAATGGTATAGCTGTATGCCTTTATTTTTAAAGATAAAAATTAGAATTTTCAAATTTTATAGAATTAAATTTGTTTTTTATAACTAGTCGATTTCTCAAAGTTATGATGTTACTTCTGATTTTACAAATTAATAAGTACGATTGAGAAATAGAGCAGTTATATGAATTAGTTTACTCTAATTATTTTTCGCTTCGTGGACAGTATCATGTAGTAAAACAAATAATTATTAGAATAGGAAATATTAGTTCATGCATTTTATGTAGGATTGGAAATCTTGTGGTGGCTTATGTATTAACATATATATCTATGGTGGCTTATGTATTAACATATATGTGATGCTTTTCAGAATTGATTGGATACTACTTGGAACCTGAGAATTATCCAAACCATTCTTAAAAAATGCCCTTACTATTGGCCATTGGATCATCAGAAGTGTCCTTATTCCGAAACCAAAAGAAGTATTTACGGAACCAACATGGAGTGGCAGTACGAGCTGACTACGCATCTGGACGTCCTATTTCGTCTTGCATATCAAGGGTCCAAACATTAATAACCCTGGATGTCAAAAACATCATAATCTGGGCTTTAACGACCACCGCCTGGAAAAGGAAAGAGCTGAAAAACGTCGATCATGATGTAGCCACAGTGTTTGAACCTGAAAAGGATTTATCTGTGGAAAAAGTTCCTGGCCTCATGGAGAAAATTACCGAAATCACAAAAAAGATTAATCCTCAGGCTAAAGTCTACTTATATATTCCACCCATGCAGGATATGCACGCCTTTAATAAAAAGCGTATTATTCGAGACTGGGGCTGCAAGTATAGCAAATATACTTTGGATGATCAAGAACTATCTCCTGAAAAGATGAGAGACCACTCCATTCACAGTTTCAAGATGTTTGAGTCTTTGATGGAATCACGATACCAATGGTCCGATAAAAATATTATAAGAGGAACCGAAATTTTGAACTTTTACCATGGCAAACATAGGAAATATGACCAAGATACTCAAATATTCCCTCATACTCAGTATCTTAACAAAGAGATACTAATAATGAATTCTTCTTTGTTGTTGGACGGTTTGCACCCAAATCGCCTATTTTTGGTAAACCTCATGGAAAAAATTGGGCATTTTTTTAAAATAAATAAAATTGCTGTGAGGTATGAACCTTACACACCTTTACAAAGTCAAGCAAAGAAAAATGAGAAGAGACGACCACGTCCCATGGTTGCCATTCCTAATAGAGAAACTGGACGGATGGACCAAAATTATTTACCACCTTTACCTGTTACAAATATTGTCCCTAATTATAATGTTCCTGTGGACTATATCCCCGAATATCCTCAATCTGGTAATCGGCAAAGCAATTTTTCATCGTCATTCCCATCAAATTATTTCCCCGATTCAAATTCTCATCCACAGAATTATCTTATACAGGACCCTAATTTTTCACATATTAATAATTCCCAATCTGGATGTAACCTAGGAACCGACCGGGGCCCCGGCCCCGGCCAACCCCGGCCATTTTTAGCGACCCCGGCCCCGGCCCCGGCCCCGGCCCCGGCCAAAAATCAGGAAAAACCGGGGTTTTCTACCGGGGTTAACTGTAAATTTACACTAAATAATAGAGGGTTAAATCAAACAAAATAAAAAATATATATTTTAATTCCATTACTCCTTTGTTATAAATTGATGCAAAATATATAAACATACCTAAATATAATCAATTTTTTTTTGGTATTTACTATGATTTCAAATTAAAATTGAGGCCAAATTATAATTTTTCCGAGTTTTTAATGTAAAAATATTCGAAATTCTGATATTATTCAAACGAGGATTCGGAAAAGGAAAATTAATATTTTATTGTTAAAATATTAATGTATTTATTTATTTAAAGTAAATATCCTTCAACAAAATCAAATATTTTCCAAAACTCTTTTCAAAAATTATTATTTAATGAAATTAATATTAATATATTATAATATATATATTATATATATATAAATATTATATATAATATAATATATATATCTAAAAATTTAAATAAAAAGTGTTTCTTGTATATTTTATATTTATATCTATACCGTATTTCCGAACACCAATATTTATATATATATTTTAATATATATATATATAATAATATATATATATATATATATATATATATATATATATATATATATATATATATATATATATATATATATATATATATATATATTATTTTTTTTCACCACCACTCACAGCAGAGCTCTATTCAGGGAGGGGGGTTGCACACCAAAGTTTTTTCCCCCCGCCCCCCAATCACGCCGGGAAAACAGACACAGGCTTTAAAGTGAGAGAGATTAAATACAGCCAGGAAAACACAGAAATGGAAGTGAATTCCACAGAACAGAGGTGGCAGGAAAGAAGGAAGCACCGCAGCGAACTAGCCTGGAGTTACCAAGATCCACACAAAACTCGTGCGCAGACACAGCACCCCTTGTGTTACGAGGGCGTCGTAAAGGTGGTGGTACGCGAGTGGTAAGTTCCCTCGAACACCTGCCGCTGTGGTACCTATAGAAAAGAGATAAAGCACCAACATCGCGCCGCAAAGATAGAGGGTCAAGTGAACTGGAAAGTACAGGACAGTTTATAAGCCTTTTGGCTTTTGACTCGACCCTGTCCAAAAGCCGAGTGAAACCGGAGCCCCCCTAGATATGAGAACAGTACTCCATACAAGGGCGGATGAGACCCTTGTATAGCTGGAGTAACTGAGAAGAGGAAAAAAAGTCTCGCAGTCTAAACAGAACTCCCAGTTTCTTTGAAGCTGCCCTAGCAACCGTTGTGATGTGAGGTTTCCCCGACATTTTTTTGTTTATGTTAAGGCCAAGGATGAGACGAGAGAACCGTCGAAAGATATAGAAAAGTTAGAAGGTGTTTTAGAGAGGGAGATTTGTAGAAGTTGAGTTTTTAAAGAATTGAATTTCACAAGGTTGAGACGACCCCAATACGGTCCTTCTGATCAGATCAGCGAGAAATCAAGAATCGGAAAAGATTTAAAGACGAGAGGTAATTTAAAGAAGTAAAAGAAGGCCAGACATGAAAATGAGTTGAAGAGTGAAGGGTCGAGTCCATCGGCATATTGAGTGGATAGGTTAGATGTGCAGGTAAGATGTAAATTTAATAAAAAGTAAAAATAAAGTAGGAGATAAGACAGAACCTTGAGGAACACCACTATTGACAGAAAAAGAAGAAGAAGAAGTCGCTCCATCAACCACAGCTGATATTGAGCGACTTGAAAGAAAGCTAGACATAAGCAAGCAAAGAGAAGGAGGAAACCCAAAGGAGGAGCTTGGAGAGCAGTGACGCGTGCCATACCCGGTCAAATGCTTTGGAATATGTCAAGCGACACCACGCAAGTCTCCCCGTAGTTCCTAAGAGCGGGAAAACCATAAATCGGTTGTTAAATAGGAAAGTATTCGCCAGTAGACCTCGAGAACGCCGAAAGCGTACTGGCGATCGGAAAGAAGAGAATTGACGATTCCAGATGGTCTAAGAGTGAGAGTTAAGAAGTGTTTCAAAATCTTAGATAGAATACAAGAGAGCTATAGGGCGATAGTAGAAGGATCAGAGCGGCTCCTTTTTTCGGAACAGGTTGGACATGTGCGTGCTATACCAAACACTGAGGGAAAGGTTAGTATTGAGACATAAGGAATATAGTTGACGAGGGGTGCGGTCAGCACAGTAAGCACATTTCCCTCAAAACTCGGGGAGAATGCCATCCGGGCCACCCGCTTTTCTAACGTTCATAGATTCAGGAGCCCATGCACCCGATCAAATGTAATCACAGGCAAAGACATAGGGCACCTGAGAGGAGAAGGAGGGGAGGGGAGGGAATGCCAGAAGTCCAAGGCTGAGTAGAGGAAAATAGTGGGCCGAGAGATTGGCCTTTTCAGTTGGAAGTTGCAACAGAGCCATCAGATCGAAATAAGAGGAGGAAAGGATGATTACAGAAGTTTGTTGGAGATGGTTTTGGCAAGAGCCAGAAAGATTTGTCAGATAGGAGATCCAGGAGTTAGCGCACTTTCGTTTGATGAAAGCCCGCTTTGCTCGTCGAGGAGTATCCCTGCAGCGATTTCTAGTTGAGTAAAAATTAGCGAGAGTGAAAGGAAAACGAGAATTTTTCCACTCTAGATACGCGCTGTCTCTAGCCTGAATGGCCAGAGAACAAGCACGATCGAACCATTGGTTATGAGGAGAGAGAAAGATTTAGTCGAAGAAGAATGAACCTGCTCATTTTTTTCCCCGTCAACTGATTACAGCTCCCACCTTAGTGCAGAAGCCGAAGCGGTATCAGAGTGCAAAGCAGTCATACCCAATTATAGTTAAGCGTAGAAGCGACGCAAGGCCCCCCCAATCAGCCCGATCAAAGTGCCAAAAAAAACGCATAGGGTAGGGTGGAGCTGTTGGAGAGAAAGTATTGAAATTAAGAGATATAAGGTTGTGGTCAAATTTACCAATAGGAGCGAAAATGGTGTATTTATAGAAAGAAGGACTTGTGGGTGAAAACATAGGTCAAGTGTGTTCAAGAATGGTGGGACGATCCGGAATGTGTGTAGGTCTTCTTTGATTAGTTGCACTAGATCGTTTGAAAATGTGAATGATTCGGCTTCCTCCCCACCTAAAATCAGTATGAAAAGAACCCAACAATTCTCATGTTGTGTACATTGGAAATCCCTAAATAGAGGACCTCATTTTTGGATGAGAAATATAACAGTCTCAGTGAGAAGTAGTAAGATATTCAAAGAAAGAGTGAAAAATCTGTCTATTAGGAGAAACGAATAGCCAGAGACACAAGCATTATTGTTAGTATTTAATATCTATATAGATATATAATATATATATAAATATAATATATATTAATATATATATATCATATATATAATATATATATATATATATATATATATATATATATATATATAATATATATTATATAATACAACTTATCTTCTAGAAAAAAAAATTATTTTCTTAAAAATTTCTTTCGAGAATATTTATTTAATTGAATCAAAAATGTTTCATTACCTTTTTTATAATTAAAATTATTAATTAATTGAAATTATATTAACCTTTTCACAACTATCGCATAAGTTTTAATACTTTGGTTCAGTATGATTTTGACAATCTTACATTTCTTCATTTAGCGTATACCCCTTTGCCCCTTAAGAGCCCTCGGTGACACCCCAGGACCTCCGGAACATAAATTTTTTTAGAGCGAGCGCGCGGCGAACTATGCCCGGCCCCGGTCAAAAAAAATTCTTCACCTCCAATTAGGTTACTCTAGTGAATCGGTCCCTAAGTTAATAACTCTCTCTATATCTAATAAAAACTTTTCTTCCCATTATTAGAACTTTACATCTTTAAGTAGACCACACTTTAAACCAAACTTCTGTAGTTATCAGATCTCTAACTTTGGTTAGACCGATACCATTTCTGAGTTCAATTTAAAATTTTTATACCAAATTAAGTCAATATACTTTATTGCAACTATGCTTACTGGGTATATCAATTTGCTTCGTGTTACATACATTTCAGATCTTACTAGCTCTTAGTCTATATATTACCCTGGAAGCCTCTCTGGATCCCAGGTCCAAACTGTACTGCGTAAAAGTTTGAGATTGGCAAGGAGACCGGATCAGTTGGTTACTATATGACTTTTTTGTTGGGACAATGGGAAGCGATCGGGACAGCAGAGAGGAACATTTAGCATCGGACTTACTCAAATAATGTTGGTGGTGCGATACAAAAGGTCTGCTTCGAGGATTGAAAAGAAATCCTTTGCTAGTCTTTTTCTTGACCAAACGCCCTCAGAGCTAGATATAGTAAACAATAATTAGATAGATACAGAGTATATCACATTCATATTATAGGCAGGAGTTTTGCGATTTTCTATGAAAATTGTTATTTGTAAATATATTCATTTAGAAAAGCAAATTGTAGCTATTCTCACTTCTCTTGGTTCTTGTACTAATCTCGAGCATCTGCCATCACCATGCCGCGTCCTCTCTCCTTGAGAACGACGTTCGAAGACAAAATGGACTATCATTAGGTAAGGGTGGGGGAGGGCTACGAAACCCCGTTACTGAAACCCGAAGCGGGAAAAAAAATTAAATGATCGGTGGAACTAATTGTTTTCAGTTTTTGTTTGAGACTTTTTAGTTACCGAATTGCATTTGAGCAAAAAAGGGAGGATAAGTTTTGCTATGACGTGATTTAGGTATGGTAGTATGTTATACTGGGAGGGTTAACATATGGCTAAACATGCTCAAAGAAATAGGAATACACCATGTAGTTTCGTAACCCTACATAAGTGGGTGTTTTAATTTTATGTTGAGTTGATCAGTGATTGAGAAAATGTGTGCATATAATCTATTTATGCAAGATATAGAGACTCGGTAATAGGGCCACTTAATATAATTCATATTATAATTAGTTTTAATTTTATCTTTATTTTTATATCGTGAAGTAATTTGTGTTTTTATACATTGTAGACTCCAATGTAATGGCTATTTTCCTTAATTTCATCTTACTTTACAATAGTATAAAAATGTATAAAAATGTGATGGATATCAGCCAAGAATTTAAAACCTTTACATTTACTCAGCTTTTTTACCTAATTGTACCCATCTTATTAAAAAAAACATTTATTATTATATAGTTACTATATGTCTTGGGGTATCTACTAATATTGTTAGGGATATTATAATAAAAGAAAATTACCAGTATTTCATGTACCATAGTTTGTAATACTTATGTTATAATAATAGATTAGTGGAAAATGAGAGTAAACTTTCTTTAAATATTTACAGTTTACCAAACTGATAAGATCACTCAAGAAACCTTGGTTAATGAAATAAAGCAAGCCCTGTTAGAAAAATAGGGTGAGTGTCTTAAAGGCATGAGTATGAATACTGCCATCAAAAATGTAATACATGTAAAATATGATATAAGGATGAACAATAACTTGTGTATCAAACCTCTAAAATATAAATTTTTTATTTTTTTAATAGAGAGTAGATAGTGTTATTTAGTGTATGTAAAAGTATAAATTTTTTATGTTATTGTGATTCTTCATTTTAGTACAGGATTATCAATAATTGTAAGAATTGAGATATACTCTCTGTAAACAAATTTCACATAGCGTTTAGATTTCTTTCATTCTCGAAGCGATTATATATTCCAACGATCTTCTGGATAGTATTATATTATATCACAAGATAAAAGTCACTTTACTTATTTAATATTAGTTGAATATATAGACAACAATACTCAGAAACTTGCTTAGTATAATACTTATACCATACTTCTTTAGGCTATCTAATTGAGCATAATAATCTTGGAAAACTACTTTCGTTCTTCACACTCTTCGATAATACTGAAATAATCCAATTTCCTTAATGAAGCTCCTAATTTTAAGCTATATATATATATGTATCAATTAAATAATTTATGACTCTAACGTCATTAATTATTTATATGGGATTAGTCGGTCTTATAAATCGTGTTATTATTATAATCACTTATATATGCTTTCTCCTATCTTTCATCTGTTATATATGTGAATACCTGCGAAATTTTGTGATATTTTTTCTTTATGAGTAAGTGTGGGCATTCATATCTGAGTATTTTGCATCCTTTTGGACATTGTAAATTTATATATTTAATTAACATGAATCTAATTAAGGATTATAAATAAATATTCATATAACAAAAATGTTGGTGTCTTTATATATATAAAAGAAAAGGAGCTTCACGGTCATTATTATTTCTTAAAATGCTTTTTTTTCAGTTATAGATATTAATATATATATATATATATATTAATATATTTATTTAATAATAATAGTGCATGGGACCGCCTGTGTCGTAAGTTGAGAGCGGAATTTTTTTTCTTACAGCTTTGGTGAAGTGCGTAGAATTTTAAAAAAAAAATTATTTCCTATCTTTTTGAGGGTTCGAGACTATCTTGACAGAGGTGGGCATTTCATAAACCTGAATGGTGTGAGACAATTGCTCCGTGATTATTTAACGATACTCTCGCCGCCACACCCAATAGTAACCATAAAGATACTGGGGTGATCTCGAGTAGGAGCTATCCCCGGAGGAGCGGTACATTGTAGTTCCTGCCCCCGTCGTTGGTCTCACCGGTAAATGAGGTGACCGATCTAGAGTACAGAACACTTGCGTATTAAGTACTCAGTCTTTGCACGGGATCTTTATATTACACCTATTAATGGCTCTCAATTTCCTTTGTGTTTAATATAAAATATAAGATAAATAATTTTACTTCCAAAAACAGTTTATGCTATTTTAGCATTTATTCTCAATTAACGTGGAATAATGCATGGGCAATAAGGACAATAATAAATAAAAAATAAATAAGAGATATATAAAATATAAATCAAACCAAATCCAAAATTTGTCATACTAGAAAATAAAGTCATATCAAAAGTAAAGCAGGGCACAAATACCGCATGCCTTAGAATTTTGCGTCCCGACAGATTCAAAACATATAATTACATACTCTCTCGTCCTTTCACGTGATAATAGAGACCTGCGCTACGTTCAACCTCTGCTCCTTTACATAAATAGCCTAGAATCATTTAAAAAATGTGTGTGCATACAGGTGGCTTGCCTTGCTTACTAGACATTCAAACCTCACATCTTTTTGAACATCACCAACCTCATCTACGTCATCTCAAATTATAGTTATTTGACCTTCTGTGATATATTATTAATTCTTATACGTACCTTCGACTCCCGGAATTTAGTAGTATAGATATACGAGCTAAGGAACTACAATACCAAGTTAATATTATATCGTGTGAGGTACGACGATGTCTCTATATATATATATATATAGGTCCCTCAAGCTTGGTTTCTCTTCGTGCTATTAATCATATGAATATATATAGTACTTATCATATATTAAAACATAAAAGGAACAGTGAAGCACAAAAAGAAGGAAATTGTTTTTTATCCATAAATAAATTAAAATTTTATTTTTTTAATAAGCTAAGTTTAATATCAAGGATGTAACCTTTCCGATGAAAAATTTTCTTCTTCAATGTACATGTAAGGTCCTAATGATATACCAGTATATATATATATTTAAGTATATTATTATATATATATATAATATATTATATTATTATATAAATATTATAATATATAAATATATATATATCATATAATATATATATATATGTTCATATAACATACTCGCAAAGTGATCGTCTGAGGCTACTTCTTTGGTACCCCCATATAAGGTAATCACTCTTAAATATATATATAGAACTTTCGCTTTAAAAGGATGTTAACCGATATATATCGAACGAGCGATGTAATCGATTTTTCGATTATTTCTTTCAAGGCAATATAGAGCGACAAGTTGCCAATAAGTGTTTTTTGTTAACATTTTCAACTTATAGAAGGAGAAGAATACCCAAATGATTACATATCACCACAATAGATTAGTCAAAGAATCAGGGTACTCTCTGGACTCCGGGGACGACGGGGGGTAATTTCGTTCCCCCCCTTCTTTAGTTCTCCAACCTAGTTAGCTCTAGTACACCCTTAATTAAAATAAATAAAAAAAAATTGAAACAAAAATTAACCATGATTAAAAAGCAACACTGTAGTACAACTTTTTCTCTTTCCCGTTCTATTGGAGTTTAAATGTATTAACACATCAGCACAATGAGTGTATTATGGCTAGTAACTCGTATAATTTTAGGAGTGTCTCAATACTATATATATTTCGATATGTAACATCTACTTTAAAAAGGGAAAGGTGCCTATATAATATATATATATATATAATATATATTACTATATTATATATATATTTATATATATATACTTATAATTATATATATATAATATATATAGATATATATTAGTGATGCAGCAGATGTCAATTTTTTTTCGCATCCGTATATCCGACTCAGGTAAATTGGGGCATGCGGTTATGAATGTAATTTTAAAGACAACTTAAGAAAGCATATAAATATATTGATTATAATATATATATATATATATATATATATATATAATAGGTCAGAGTGTCTAAAGCTGATATCATGAACTTTAGAACGGCAGCACCTATATTTACAGTGATAAAACAAGAATCATTACAATATTTGGTAATCAGCGGAATATTCTATAAGTAGAGGGGTAGTTTTATAATTATCTTATTTTTTATTATTATTATTTTATTATTATTATTTTTTTTTTGATTCGTCCGGATAAATATAACATACAGAGCCATACATTTTATTACTCTAAGCAATGGCATACGATATTATATATTATCTATAATACTATAAATTATTAGTATTAAGCCATAGCAATATGGCTCAGGGCCTACGACTGAAAATAATCTGAATAATTAAAATGTAGAATGCCTAATACAATATCTTCATTACTATATTAATTGAAGTTAATTTTTTAATATATCTAATAAGTGATATGTTATTCTATTATAGTATTTTGATTTTTTAATATA
>JABUQX010001853.1:15000-22661 GCA_015478945.1 Trachelipus rathkii | reverse complement strand
GAGAGAGATGAAAGTAGCTAATATGTTTGGAAGCTAGAAAATAAAGCTATAAGATGCTGGCATAATAAATCGCAATGTTGTTTACAAAGAGCAAGGAAGTAATAAGTAAACTGTATAATAGCTAGTTAGGCCAGTAATAGAGTATTGTGCACAAGTTTGGGCCCCTATTTAAAGAAAGACTTAGATATGCTAGAGAGAGTGCAACGTAGAAGCAACAAGGATGATTCCGGTTGAGGTAAAGCTATGAGGAGAGGCGAGAGTTAGGAATGTTTTCCTGTAGAAGGCGATTTCTCAGAGGGGACATGATACAAGTCTACAAAAATATTTTACATCTATTGATAATACAGAGAACCAATAAATTTTCATAGTAGAACATGGACAGGTGACCAGGGGCATAATAAGAAAATTAAGAAGAAAGAATGCCATCTTGATATAAGAAAGCATGCAATCGTAAAAGGGTTGTTAAATTTTGGAATAGTCGTGCCAGGGAGGTTGTTGATGTGACTCGATTGCAAATTTAAGAAGGGTTAGATTCCTTTATGGATGGGTTGGGTATCATATAATAATATTGACGAAGCAAATTGGCGGGTTTTTAGTTATAGTAATTATTAATGTTAGATGGCATGTGCGACCATAACTTAGTTATTTGCATGTGGATGGTTTGGGTATCATATATATATATCATTAGTTTGAAGCCAAAATGGTGGATTTGTAGTTACAACAATTTGACAAGCCCTAAGGTGGTGCTTTGTGGATTTTGCATGAGCATGTTGGGTAGTGGGTTGACTGGGACAGTCTCGATAGGCCATGTGGCTTCTTACTGTCTCTATATTCTTAATGTCTTAATGTCTTAATAATAAGTCTAACGATGAAAGTATGGTGAATGAGGTTAGAGTTGTGGAGAATTTAGGAATTAGTGACCATGATACAATTATATTTAACATGAATGTGATATCTGGGCCCAAATTGTAAGTTAATAAGGAAAAGATCTTAGATCTCCGAAATGGTGATTTTCCCAAATTTCGAGTCATGCTTAGTATAATTGACTATGATAAAGAGTTTATAAGACCAAAACTGTTTTATCATGTGGGAACATTTTAACTCAGAACACAACTTCCTCTGACCAACTCAAATTATTATATTATATTTAATATATATATTATATATATATTTATATATATATTATTATAATATATATATATATATATATATATTATATATATATATTATATATAATATATAATATATATATATATATATATCATAAATATATATATATATAATATATATATATATATATATATATATATATATATAATATTTTATTGACCAAAAAAATAGTGACAACGTTCCTTGTTGCTTTATATATAATTTGAAACATCGATTATTTTTAAAAAAATCGATGTTTAAACATTACATTAAACTCAACAATTACCTAAACTTTTTAATGCCTTTGCGTTTTTGCATTTGTGCTTATGAAACGTAAGAAATGCTCGAGTTTGCGTTTGTTTATGTCAAACTTAGCGCAAGATCGAGAAAAATGCTCACCAAAAGTAAGGAATTTCCTTAATTCTGTAAGGTTGCTATTTCCCGTGCTTGCCGAATTTAAGCAAGTTCTTACGAAAAAATGTAAAACAAACAAGATGGCGGCGTGGTAGGTCCGTTTGGTTTGATGAATTGTGCACAAGTTTGGGCCCCTTATTTAAAGAAAGACTTAGATATGCTAGAGAGAGTGCAACGTAGAGCAACAAGGATGATTTTTGGGTTTGAGGGTAAGAGCTATGAGGAGAGGCTGAAGGAGTTAGGAATGTTTTCTGTAGAAAGGCGATTTCTCAGAGGGGACATGATACAAGTCTACAAAATATTTACATCTACTGATAATACGGAGACCAACAAATTTTTCATAGTAGAGCATGGACAGGTGACCAGGGGGCATAATAAGAAAATTAAGAAGAAAGCATGCCATCTTGATATAAGAAAGCATGCATTCAGTAACAGAGTTGTTAAAATTTTGGAATGGATTGCCACGGAGGTTGTTGATGGGTGTCTCGATACAATTAAAGAAAAGGTTGGATGGGTAAATATGGATGGGTTTTGGTATCTTATAATAATTTAGACGAAGCCAAATGGCGGGTTTTTAGTTAGCAATAGTTATTAATGTTAGATTGCATATGTATGACCATAACCTAGTTATTAATGCATGTGGATTGGTTTGGGTATTATATATCAATATATATATATATATATATATATTTTTATATATTATATATAATATATATATATATATATATATATATATATATATATATATATATATATATATATATATATATATATATATTATATTAATATATATATAATAATATATATATATATATATATATATATATATATATATATATATTATTATATATATATTATATATATCACACTATTTTTTGACAAGCCAAATTGGTGAATTTTTAGTTACAGTAATTTGACAATCCCTAGGGTGCTTTTGGATTTTGCAATGAGCAATGTTTGGTTGGTGGGTTGACTGGGACTGTCTCGATAGGCCCATGTGTTCTTACTGTCTCTATTTTCTTAATGTCTTAATGTCTTAATTCAATAAAATTAACTTTAAATCTAATTCCTTCCTAATTGACAAACTCCATCACAATAGTTGATCAATTATTTGTAATATATAAACCATTTGTTCTTTTTTTATTTTTGTTTATTCCAAAACCACGTGGTCCATCACAACAGCTGATTTAAAATGTTTGTAAACAAGCGTTTGTTTATGCTCGCAATTCGTGCTAAAACTGATGAGCATTTCTTATCGAGCGAAAGCACAAATGACAAAAACGATAACGGTCTAAAGTGTATGAGTATGGTTTGCATGTACTTTAGCTATTGTTATTTAGTCGAGTTCAACAGATTCTAAAAAAAATCGATACTTTTTAAAATCAATCGATACTTTTTAAAATCAATCGATGTTTTGATATTCCTAGAAGCAACCCTGCAAAATGTTGTTAATAAAAAATTGCCAAATTTACGATATTTTTATAAGCAACATTTGTTGTTTCATATATCAATTATTTTTACATTCGAAAAACAGTAAGGTTATGATAAGATTGGTTAAGTAGACACAGATTTACTGCGTATAATTAACAAAACGTATCATAACCTAAACTTAATGGGTTCTAAAACGAATTTTAAAAAAAAAAAAATTTTTTTTTTTTTTGGTAGATTGATTAAATTTATATATGAGAGAGGTTTGACACCACCGTTTAAGCACTTTTACATGTTGTCGAAAGATATATAAAAACCGATTATCGGCAAAATATCGATATTTCGTCAGAATCTATTGAACTCAACTATTACCGTTTATTCTTTTAGTGGTAGACTTTATGCATACTATGTAAGTTATTGACAAGCCCTAGGGTGCTTTGTGGATTTTTATGAGCATGTTTGGGTTTGGTTCTATTTGGTTGACTGGAACAGTCTTGATGGACCCATGTGGCTTCTTACTCTTTATATTTCTAATGTTCTAAAAGACTGTCAGGACAGCGCTAAAATACAATTTAATTTATGAAGAATGCGCCATTAATTTCGATAAAATTTTAATTTCGATATTCTTTGAGTAAATATTTCCAGACAGATTCCCAATTTCCAAAACCCCATGACCATTTTACAAGCAGTTGAAATTGACTGGCGCTTATTGCACCATTATGGGTAAGCCAAAATTGCATGGAACTCTTCAACGCCCAAAGAAAGAAGATGCAAGAGAAGAAACTATATTATTATGACTCAAAATTATATATATATTTTAACAATTGTGTATCTATATAGTCTTACCTTGAATTTGTTGTTTTTCAAAGATTTTGCTCTTTGAGAAGTTCTCGTAGCCCTAAGATAACTCAGCCTGAGGCTTTAGTCAATTAGCACTTACATTAAACTTAGTAGGTAAATTAATTAGATGGGGTTAAAGAGAATAGAGAGAGAGGTTGATAGTTGAAATAGTTGAAAAAGAAAAGATATTTAACCTCTTTTTCTTTATCATTTTTCATATTAAATTTGATTGAACACGGAGCATATGCTAAGAACGTTTTATATATAATATAATATATATATATATATATATATATTATTATACTTATAATATATATATATATATAATATATATATAATATATAATATATATATTATATATATATAATGAGATTGACGACTTTTCTGATTTTTTAGTGAATTCTGGATAATTATTTCCAATAGAGACAAAATATAAAATTATAGCTAATACTTTTTAATAAACATACTGTGGAACACTAAGACTGTCTTAATCACCATTTAATACAAAAATAATCAAATAGAAGAGATTTTATTTTGGAAGTATATTAATAGTTTTTATAATATCTTAAAGTGAGATTTTTTTTTTCATTCCTGTTCATTATCTTTTCTTTGAAAAGAATCCAGAAGTCATTGGTTTAAATAAAACCTGCTTTATTAACTTAGTTTGAATAAAATATAAACTCCAATTCATTTCAGTGTTTTAGACATAAGCCAATTTAAAATTATGTTCAATAGGAAATTCGTTTTTTTACTTATGTTTGTTTAGAGTTGACAATCTGTATCTATATAATTCAAACGCACTTTTAATCCAATAAATATGTTCCTGATATAAAAAACTTTATTTTTCATAATTCAGTTCAATTTTCTTTTACATGTGCATAATTTTAGATCCATAATTTGAAACACATTTCGGGACATTTCAATAGAAAAATTTTCGTCATAAGAAATATTACCCCACGGATATATTTTTAAATTTTAAAAACGGAAAGAGATATATAATCTATATATTTAAAAAAAATTAAATAAATAATAAATAAATAAACAACAAAGTTTCCTTGAAAGTATAGAAGAAGCCACATGGGCCCATCGAGACTGGTTAGGTTACATATGCTTTCTATTAAAGGCGTTTTCCATTTTGCATTTGTGCTAACGCTCGATAAGAAATGCTAATCCAGTTTTAGCACGAATTTCGGGCATAATCGACCGATTGTTTTACAAAAATTTTAATCAGCTGTTCTAATGGAGCACGTGTTTTGGAATAAACAAAAATAAAAAAAATAACAAAATGGTTTTTATCACAAATAAATTGATCAACTATTGTGATGGAGTTTATCGATTTGGAAGAAATAAAATTTAAGTTTAAACAATCTACTAAGCTTTAATCAAATCCCGAACTACTACGCCGCAATCTTGTTTGTTTACATTTTTTCGTTAGCATTTGCTAAAATTCGGTAAGCACGGGAAATTGCAACCTACCAGAATTTAGGAAATTACTAACGTTTCGTTAGCATTTTACTAAATTTGTGCTAAAATTGACATAATCGAACGACTTTTTAGCATTTTCCTAAATTTCGTTAGGAAAAGTGCAAAATGGAAAACGCCTTAACTCGTACCACAGTTTAGCAAAATTTCTTCCCTAAGACTATGTTCGTAATCTTATTGAAAAAAAAAAAAATATTAATAATAAGAGTATTTTATAACTTTTACTATATAATTTAAATATATATATTTTATTTATTTTGTGAAGGAATGAAATGGGTTGGGTCATATTATAGGAATAGTGGCAGTAGTACCGTTTGGGACAAATTTCGACATACTACTAAAATCAAGATAGAAGAAAACTATCATTGGATCTTACAATAGATACTGTACATAGAAAATATAAAGACAGTACATCTGGCGGTTGATCTTTAGTACCAATGCAAACTATTTCATCTATCTCTCCTTTTCTTTCATTTCTCTTATAGAGGCAATATCTATTCTTAACCTACGGTTGAGTACTTCATTAGTAGATTTTATTGTCTTTATGAAGGTTTTACTATCTTTTTTAAATTAATCAGTAAAACCCTTCTTATTAATCTCCTCCAGATTCTTTTCAAATATATTTCATTTCACATCTGCTATAACCAAAGCTTCTGCTTCTATTGATTTTACTACTAAACTTTCTTGCACTTCAGACTTCCATAGCAATGGATACTTATTGTTCATTGGATCTTTGATTCTGATTAAATACCTTATCTGGCGAGTTATCATCCCCTACAATATTGAAAGAAGCAGCAGCATAAATATAAATATAATTGGTAATTGTCAGGCAGAATCACTTCACTGATTTTTATAAACATCACAGCATCGATTCTAATTGAGTTGCAACGAAGCATAATAAAACAAAAATGATTAACGTCTTTAGGGAAAAAAAGTTAGACTTGCAAAGTATTGAATGACCCTATAAGATTTTATTCCAACTGACTGGAACTTCATTTTATCTCACTTTACAGCATAGGCTACTTTATAAATCTTGAAGCATATACAGATTATAACTCATGAAAACCATAATTTGAAAACGATAGTGTTAGAATATATATAAATATAATATTATATATATATATATATATATATATATATATATATATATATATATATATTATATATATAATATATATATATATATAAATTAGCGATGTATGTACTGATACCAGAAAAGAGGCGATACCGATACTCTATTTTTTTAGGTACTGATACCGATACTTTAATTAATATAATAAATACACAGTAATAAGATAGAACATTTGTGTACTGCTGGCAACTCAGGATTTCATTCCCTGTACAACTAATACCTGGTCATTTATTTCATATTTGGTTGTGCCCAAGTATATTTATTTTATAAATTAAAATAGAATCTTTAAGGAATAATAAATACAAATATAATATTAATAACTTTTTTTGTTTGTGTTTATTCAAAAAATATTCCATTTCCATTTTCCAGCAAGTATTAATCCTTTGTTGACGAGAGTAGGTTTTTCATTTATTTTATAGTTTTTTCTATTGTATTATATTTATTTTGAGTGTAGAAGATGGTTTATTACCTTTTTTCTCCGAATTTTTTTTTATTATAATTTAGAAGAATGGCACATGAGAGTACCGACAGACTTTCAAGGTTACATTTAAAACTAATTTCTTTGATAATTTCTTGTATAATAATTTTTTATAAAAAATCATTTTCACTAATTTTAATAAAGAAAAATATAATTAACTTGTAAAACTCAATTAGTAATTATTTCCAATAACTGCCTCTAAACAGATTTTTATAAAAATCACAGCATAGACTCTAAAAAAATAGTAATGAAGAATAAAAAAAAAATTATTTGTCGCTCTCTTTAGGAAAAAAAGTTACAGCCTCTCAAAGTTGTTAAAAATCCCATAGACTTTTCAATATTGATCGATCCAGGTTAGGTCTCATTTCAGGCCCTCTAAGTCAGGTTATGATAAGTTTTGTTAGGTATACACAGAGAAAATCTATGTAGAATTAACAAATCTTATCATAACCTGAACTAGGATGGCCCTAAAACGAGCACGAAGCCCACTAATTTTTATTAAGAAAGTCTATGGGAAATTTTAAACTTTCAAGAGGTAACTTTTTTTTCCTAAAGAGACTGCTGATTTTCGTTTTCACTATTCTTCATTATTATTTTTTTAGAGTATATCCTGTGATTTTCAAAAAAAAAAAATTTTCGTTTTTTTTTTAATAACAAATCATATAGGGTTTTTTACAACTTTGAGAGTTTGTAACTTTTTTTCCTAAAGAGACCGACAAATAATTTTTTTTTTATTCT
>JABUQX010001853.1:5000-10000 GCA_015478945.1 Trachelipus rathkii | reverse complement strand
CTATCAGCGATTTCATGCAGTTACCCCTACATGAGAAGGAGTCCAACATAAAAATAATTTGTTTCTAACGGAGTGGAGAAGATCGAAGGAATTTGTTGGCCACAGCTGATTACCATTTGCGTTTTAGAATAAGGGGTTTTAAGTGCTTGTTTGTAGCGCGCTAAGCGAGTCTGAATAAACGACATATGAGTAATCTTGGTTAAGGAATTAGGACATTCGAGAAAGGGCAATCATATAGCCGTTAACTCTGCCGATAAAAATTGAAGCTAAGGGGAGGGTAATGGGAGAGGGTTGCGGTCAGGGAAAGACAGCAGAAGCGCCCACACTGTCCCCTATTTTAGAGCCGTCAGTAAACACTGGAGTAAATTCATCGTGAAACTGCGGCCGTGAGACAGAAATTCTTTTAACAGGGCAGCAGAATGGCTTGATTTGGAGAGAGATGTCAGAGCCAAGCAAATGTAGAGAGGGAAATAGCCAAGTGTGTACTTCGGTCAAAAAGAGAAAGGCAGCACCTTTTGAAAAGGGATGTTGAAAATTAAAGATGTTATGAACCGTCTTTGCAAATGCGCCGTAATTAGGATTCTGAGGTACCTTCCTGCAGAATCTGGTGTCAGAGCAGACGATTATTGGGGTTTGAAAACGAAGATAATTTGTACACATGATGTATTCTCTTCGAAGAGAGAGTGCATCACATGGATGTCAACTTCAAGGCTCACCTGGGGGGACGATCGAAAAGCTCCAGTGGAGATACGGAATCTCTTCGTTTTGGATGGGATTAACAGGCTGTAGCAAGTGTTTTGGAGGCGCTGCCATATATTGCAAAACAAGCCATTTAATTCCAGTTTGATGGATTTAGGGCTACGTAAGACGTTAAAAAGGATTTGCGATTCAGCACCCCAGATTTGAGGCGAGAATGACGTTAGACAGGTCAAGGTGCGTGACAAGTGTTTTTAGGTGTTTAAAATGCGGTGCATATGCTAAGTGGTCATCTAGGATGAGTCCTAGGAATTTGACCTGTGAAGTTACACGACAGGGCGAAACCAATATACGTTAGGTTCGCTGGAAAAGAAGTGGCAAGTTCTTGATTCCCTTTTTTCTTAAAAAGCACTGCTGAGGTTTCGGTGGGGGAAAAATGGAAGCCATGGGGAGCTAGCCCACTGTGAAATATTTTCAATAGCTAGTCGAAGTTGCCGTTCGAGAAAGGGCAGCCTGGCACCGGCTATGTATAATGCTAAGTCATCAACATATAGAGAAAAATTGACAGTCGCTGGAATAGAGGTAACAATATCATTAAATCCAAGAGCAAATAGTAGTACACTTAAACACTAACCTGCGGAACGCCTTCATCCAGAGTAAAGTGGCGTGACAGAATAGAAGAGCACCGAACCTGGATAGATCTGTGTGATAAAAGGCATTTGATAAATAGAGGGAGTTGTCCGCGGAAACCAAGCGAATGGAGTTTAAGGAGAATCCCAGTTCTCCACGTTGTGTCGTAAGCTTTTCAAGGTCAAAAAAGACACCAAGAACCCCATCCACCAGTTGAGAAGGCTTCTCGGGATGTCATGTTCTATTTTACCAAGGGCGTCCGCAGTCTGAAGGCGATTTATTGCGGAAACCAAATTGGAAGTTTGAGAAAGCTTGACGGCTCTCCAGAACAGGGAGTAAGCGGCCAGAAACCATTTTTTCCATTGATTTGCTAGAGTGATCGAAATTAGCGAGATCGGCCATTTTTGGTTGTCTGCCAACTTGATCTTTCCCAGGTTTGGGGATAGGAATTACAAAAGCTGTAGTTCCTAAATAGATGGAAAAGAAGATTCGATCCAGATTCTGTTAAATAAAGCAAAAATGCTGACGCCGAAGGATGATATGACGGAGCATGATGTAAGAAATCATGTCTGGACCAAGAGGGCACCGTCTTTGCTATTTCCAATGCGATTGAAACTCTGCTAGTGACAAACGCTCACGGCTAGCAGGGACTTGATCTTTCCTTTCGCTTGCCAAATTCTGGTAAGCTAGGTTGTTTCTCGAATTTTTTTGAAAGGTTTCAGCTTGCAGCGGAATGAGCTCGAAGGCTAGCAAAAGCTATAACCTAGACGCATCCGCTTACCCCGCCGGAGCTGAATCGTATCAGTTTTATTTAAGGCCCATAACGGAGGACTGTGAGTGAGGAGTCTTGGAGCGACGAAATATTTTCTGTGTAACTTTCCACACTAAGGGAGGGGAGTTGTGGAGTTAACAGTCGATATGTAAGTTCGAAAATATTGTTTACGCGTTTGACGATTAATTCGCCTAGATCTTGCTGCGGCAGCTTTAAAAATAATCATGTTTGGGGTAGTACGGGCCTTTTTGTATTGCCTGTAGAGTTTCTTCTTCTCTCGGTTGGCTTGTGCGCACTCTTGGGACCACCAAGGGGTTGCCGACCGCCTGTCTGAGGAAGACTGTGGAATGCAAGCTTCCGCTGCCGAGATGACTACTTTCTGGAAGAAGCGAAACGGCATCATTCAAACAGTCGGAAATCGGTTTTATTAAAAGGAGAAAGGTGATAGCTGTTCGCCTGATAAAAAGGAAGCCCACTCCGCTCGATCATAACGCCAGCTGGAGTTGGGTTTTTGCATCTGGGCTTTAGCAGCTCGTTAATTGCTATTGGGGTTAATTGATCGCTGCGAATAAATAATCAAAGCCGGACCAGGTAAAACGATCCATAAGGGGATGCGGAGCAAAAGGAAATGTCCAATACAGAAAGAAGTGTGTGTATCTAAACGTTCAGTAGGGGGTCCTGTGTTAAGGCATCCCAGGTAAAAAGGGGGTTAGGAGATCTATTAAGATCTTGGATTAGATTGAGAGTGACAGAGTTACCCCATAAGGGGTGGCGGAGTTTGAAGTCTCCTAGAACAACCGGAGTGGGGAGCTGTTTAAAAAGATCTGCTAAGTCGACCTTAGTAAATTCACTACTTGGAGCCAAGTAGATTCGAACATTTAGTAAGGGTCGATGGATAAGGTCGAATTCTTGCTGCATATGCCATGACAGTTTGGTGTGGAGAGGGACTGGGGAATAGGGGATAGATTTGTGAAGAGTATTCCTGCACCTCCCTATCATTGTCACCTCTTTCTATAGAGTTTAGCGGCGATTTATATTCCGACGGTTGAAGGAAGTCACGAGTACATAGTCGAGTTTCTGTGCAAACATATACACTTTGGTGTACATATGTTTATTAGTTGAACAAATTCTCTTCGAAATTGGAGTAATATCCACGACAATTCCATTGAAGGAAAGTAGTCATGGTGAGTTATTAATATTATGATGGTGGTCTATTAGAGACAATTGTCTCTATGTGACTGGGGGTAATGTTAGAGGTGGGTTCGGATTGAGAGGGAAGGTTGAGACGTGGGTCTCGGCGAGGAGGGGGAACAAAACCTGGGGGGCCAGGGTAGTCATACACCAGAGATTTGTTAGGTTGTATGACGTCTTTTAGAGAGGAGTTTTCAGATGTATTTGTTGAAAGAGCCTTCACCATGAAATGCGAGATTAAGTTGAATTCAACCGATCAACTTGGTATGTGGGTTTTGGTTGGTTAATAGCAAACGCATTCGTAATGGCTCATGTTTATTAGTGAGAGCAGTTTCAGAATCGCTTGGCAAAGCGATTCAGAAATGTGGGAGGGGCATGGAGTGTTTCCATGGAAATGGGAAGGAAGGTGTAACCGGAAGGGTATTATTGTCTTTATGAGAATGTAATGGGGTTACGACATCGATTTCCAATATGGGATTCGATTGAGATTGGCAGGTCTAATTTCTGGAAGAATTTTCCAGTACTTCATCATGCTGGTGATTTTGGGAAATTGGGTAGTTTGATTGGAGAATGGGGACATTCTGGGTCCATCTTCATGCCTCCATCAGACCCAGAACGTATTAAGCGTTTGCGACCGTTATACGTTGAAACAGTTTTCATTCACCTTTCGCTCGGAAGTGCAGGAAAGCATATTAGAAAGAGAATGGGTGTCGCATCAAGCTTCAATTAGGGAGCTTTATCCAATTCATCTTCTAGGGATAGAATCCCTTAGAGAGGGCTGATAAAGGAAACTCGGGAGAAGAATTATAGGAAGAATCAGAGGAACTAAAACTGTCTTGTAGACTATTAGATGATTGGTTGGTGAGTTGTTCATTAGTTGGGATTACTTGGGCACAGTCTATTAAAGCCTTTGCAATTTGTCTCAAAAGTAGACTTATGGCGAGGTCTCTTCTGAGTTGCAGTTTTTTCATCTGGGTTTATGTGTTATTGTTTAAGATTCGGATGCTCTATATTTTTAGCGAATACTGCTTTAACTTGGCGCGACTATCTTTTCTGTGTGTTTTAAAACATCTTTACTAGGGGTTTTAGTAATAGTGGGAGGCGATTTAAGGGACAAGGAGACCGTCCTCTTGCATAAGTTTGGGCTGACCAGTTTGGTGTGAAGATATGGGACAGTGTTGTCTTGGCCAGAAGTGTTTCCAATTTTGTATGGATGAGCTAGCTTAGTTTCATTGGTAGCTTGTTGAGAGTTAATGCTCAGGATAGGCTTGTTGGTGGCTCTTTGACGGGATTGAATCAAGGGCCTGCATTTGTGCTCTTTGGGAGAAGTTGGTAGTATGGCATACAGGTAGACTGGTTATGCAGTACTATGCCTGAGTTTCAACGAATTTAAGAGAGGAGTTCTTTAGGAGAGGGTTTGGTTGGCGGATTAACACGTGAAGGCGTGGGGGTAGTTGTAATTGTGGCGTGTAAGTTTGATTTTTGATTTGTCTTGAATATTTTTCGTTGAGCTGGCGTATAGCATCTCTCCTGCTCAATTTATGATATATATAGCTCTAAAACCTCCTGTTCAAACAGGTAAGCGGCATTTGCAAAGAGAAGCACGTGTGGCGTCCTTACCGTTTCTGCAGTAGGAGGTATTTACATGGAGTATGAATAATTCTCCGCAAGATTGGGGATATGTCTTCCTGTCCCCTACAGTATTTTGGGG
>JABUQX010001852.1:0-19355 GCA_015478945.1 Trachelipus rathkii | reverse complement strand
AACCTGGTGTATTGCAGTGAAGTTGCAGGGCCTACTACTCGCTATTGGACTCCCAGCATACGAAGCAGGGGAGTGGCGACTGTTATTGGACATTTCCAAGAGCAGAATTTAAAGTGTGTGTTGTAGCACCAAACGGCAAAAGGTATGCTTGGTTCCAGTAGGTACTCGGTACTGATGAGAGAAGGAGTATGCAAAATCAAGACAGTTTGGAGAGGCTACAATATCAGGTACATGGATGGTAAATATTGCGTCGACCTCAAAATGGTAAACATTTGCTCGCCGTCAGCAAAGCAGGGTTCACCAAATATCCCTGCTTCCTGTTGCTATTTGGACAGCCGGGCGACAAAGGATCACTGGACAAAAGAGAATGGCACGAGGGAAACCTTGACGCCAGGAACATCGTACGTGAACACTTGTACAGAGAGAGAAAACATATCTTACCTCCACTACACATAAAACCTGGTTTGATGAAACAATTTGTGAAGGCCATGGACCATGATGCGTGAATGCTTCCGCTATATATGCTCAACATTTCCTGGTCTGAATGACGAGAAGAAAAAAGCTGGGATTATTTGATAGCCCACAAATACGGACACTCCTCCGTGATGCTGGCTTTGCTACAACAATGACTGTGTTAGAGGCAAGAGCGTGGAATGCTTTTTCAGATGTAGCACAGAATTTTCTGGGGAACAGGAAAGCGAGAACCACTAACATTGTACAGGAACTGCCAGACAGTTTTCATTCTCATGAATGTAGAATGAGTATAAAGTTGCACTACTTAAATTCTCACCTAAAGAAAATTTCCGGATAAACCTAGGCGATGTAGTGATGCAGCAGGGGTGAACGCTTCCATTAAGATCTAAAGTTCATGGAAGGACGTTACCAGGGCCAAGTGGGATTCAATATGATGGCCACTATATGTTGGAGCTTTGATGCAGGGATATTCAGACGCTATGCACAGTTGACCGTCTACGAAGAGGAAAGTTTACTACCATCATAGGTATGTTTACATTAATTAAACCCATTCCTTCTATTACATTCATTGTTTCCCATATTAACTCTTATATTCATAGTTTGTTATTATATGTTTAACATATATCTATCAAAAACATGTATCATATCATTGCGCACATCGTTATATCCATATTATATATCCATTATATATATATATATATATATATATATATATATATATATATATATATATATATATATATATATATATATATATATATATATATATTATATATAGTATATATATATATATATATATATATATATATATATATATATATATATCCAATTAATTGTGATAGACCCTCTTGAAAAAAGGTAAAAATCATAAAAAATTTTACAAATCTGGTTACACACAATATCTCACAAATGCGATGTGATATGCAAAACCGATTACATTTTGGAATCAGCACATCAATACATCAATTGCGAAACCCGTTCCAAGAAATTCATGTTTACCAGTGTTATATACAAGGTAATAAAACAAAAAGTAAATAACTATTCCTTACCTATAGCAAAACCATTCACAATATTTAAAATTAATTAAATTGAAAATTGAAAAGTTTCGTAGTTAAAGATATTAAACTAAACTTCATTTGAATAAGCTCTAAGGTTAAAATGACAGAACATTAGCAGTTCTTCCATTTTCAGGGGATAACCTCTTTCTTGTGGCTTCATAAATATTTCATCCTGTCTAAATATTCTTTCACTTTCGACTGATGACGGTGGTAGTTTTTTCAAATTCATAAAACTATTTCCAGTGTTTTTCCACCAATTGAAGGGAATATCATTGTCTTCACTCGTCAAAGTAGGCAAACTTATATATTTGTTTATTCTTGATTTCGTTCCGTTTGTATCCTTTTACTTTTATGTAATGTACTATAATCACATCGTCAGAAGAATGGGATTTCTTTTTTCACTCTCACTTTCTTTTCTGTTTATGACGATTTGATGCCACAATTTCCTTAAAACAATCCATTAAAGAAGTTGAAAATGGAACCTTCAGATTCACTTTCCCCACTAACGTGAATCATCCTCAGCAGAAGAGTCAGGAGCTAAATTTTTATGCATTTCTTTCCATGCCTCAACGACCATATTTTTTACTGATTCATCTGATTCATGTTGAAAAATTAGCTTGAATCGCAAATCTAAGAAAGTAGCTACACACAAAGATTTATCACATAGAAACTTAGAAAGTCTTTTTTCTACTGGTTTTTATAAGCTCTTCAACGAGTGTAATTATTCCACTGAAGCTTTTGCTTTTAATTACCTTATTTAAAAATAGATTTATTGCTAAAATGGAAGGGATCACTTGGGCGACTGTTACTTCACGTTTAATGCTTGTTTTAGTGATGTTGTCAAATGGCTCAAGTAAATGGAATAATTTTGCCACTGAAAATCAGTCAACATTTTCTGATTGCATTCAGCAGCATATATGGATAGGGGAACTTTTTGTTCAAACAATCTTTTAAGCATATCATAAGTTCTGTTCCAGCATGTAGAAACGTCTTGAATTAATTTATCCTGTTTGACATTCAGCTGCATCTGTAAAGTTTTAAGCTTTGCAGCTGCCGTTGCTGAATGGTGAAAATGAGAGGATATGCTTCTGCAAGTAAAATAAAATATCTTTAACAGACTTCTGACATAATATTGAATCGTGAATGCATAGTTGCAACATGTGAATAAAACATGAAATTGATAGCAAGCCACTCTCCCTTATTCCAGCTACCATGTTTGGTCCCATTATCCCGTATCACTAAATGAATTCTATTTTTTAGAATATTGAAAAATGTCAAAGGCCCTTATAGGATCTGACAAATGACAAAGATTTTCGCCATATTGGCTACAAAATTTGGCTATATTTTTATTTTTTTGGAAAATAAGTTTCTAAAATTTCAATTTACCATAAATTAAATGGGAGGTAATTTCATCGTTGCGAGTGTGCGCGGTACTCTACCTTAAAATTACTAATAATAATATTAATTAATACATAATAAATAAAAAATTAACATACATAATAAATTAAAATATATATATATATATATATATATATATATATATATATATATATATATATATATATATATATAATATATATAATATAGTATATATATATATATATATAATATAATATAGGTATATATATATATATATATATATATAAATATATATATATATATATATATATTATATAATTATATATATATATATATATATTATATATATATATATATATATATATTATATATATATATATATATATATATATAATTTCTTTTTTCAGAAATGTTTCTCGTTTAGAAGACCTTTGTGGAATTCAAATGGCCATGGTGCTTTGCAAACAATTTAGAGCTTTAAGAAGGGAAATTTTTAAGATCGCCAGAATCTGATCTCAATTATATTTGTGGATATAATCAAACTGGAACCTTGGTTTGGAAAATACGGAGGAGAAAGTATAGATACAATTTGAAGAAATTGCCAATTTGGCGGTTGACGAGAAAAAATACCAACATCTGTAGTTATTTTTTGTCTGTCGCAATCTATAGAATGGGCAAAATTTCATAAGGAAGTATTTGATTTGCCCGTGGATTATAGTTGTCACTTCCTCACAAGTTCCTTTTTTACCTCAAAAGGATTGATTAATAATGAAAAGGCTGCGAGAGAGATTTTGAAGGACACTGAAATAAGCTCTGCCATTAGATATTGTATAGCTTGTTATTACTGTTTTTCTGATGTCATTTCTGCTTTGTGGGAGCAACTACCAGAAGACACCAAACGTAAAATTGACAATGGATCATATGAATGTGTTTTAGGTATCGGTGGGAGCAATAAGATGGTGGAATTGTGGTCTCAGTTTTTGCTGGGAAAACACCAAATTATGATGGAAGATGGGGAGACTTTTTCATTATACAAATTTAAGAAGTCTTTAGAGAGTTGTTGTTCCTTGGGTGATTCTTTTTACGATGATTCTTTAGAGAATTGCAAATCATATAAAAACTGCAAAGATGTGCCATTTAAAAATTGCTTTGAAGAGCTGAATGAGTTAGATATAAAGGATGCTGTGATTTTTGCCGGAGATGAGCTGACTGTTATCTTAAGTGATTTGGAGAGTTTTGAATATCGTGAGAGTGATACAACACCTGCTTTATTTCCCCTTCAGTTAGGTTTACCATTTCTGCCATATATTGAAATGATAAAATTTTTGCTAAGTCATTTAGATGAGAAGCAATTAAAGGTATTCTTCCAGCCAGATATGTTGTATTTTGTATTGTTTCATTTATTAAATTGGCCTTATCCAAACTTGTTTATGGATACAGTGAATCAATTTTTAGATATATTACCGAAAGATGAATTTTGCTTGCTGCTCGAAAGGATAGTGTGTTTGATGAAGAATGATGTTTCTGGTAAACTATGTGATTATCATAACATTTTGAAAGACTTTTGGACTGCAAGTTCTTCATCTTTAAAAACTTTTTTCTTTCGTTTTGAAGGCATAATTAAAATGGATTATGATATTTTTAGTGAGGAGGGAAATGATTATCTTAAATCTGTTCGTCACTCCGAATTTAAAGACTTAATTGGTAGGTCTGTAATATGTGATCTTTTTAGGTCTCCATTTACCATTGAAGATGAAAAAGATTATAAGACTTGATCTTTTGACGAGTGCACACCTTGTAAGAGAGAAAATCGGGACTTTTGGTCTAGAACAAGAAAGGGAAGGTAATAGGTGGACGAGCGTTTGATGCTCTGTGCATCTAAGGATATCGATTATTTTTTGACTTGTATATACGAAAGAAAAGAATTATAAGTTTCAAAAAAAGGGACTATTTAATGATAAGAATGTAAAGCAATGTTTAAACCACTTTAGTTATTTTATGAAGATGAGGATGAGTACGTTTTCTTAGTCTTCTCTATAGATTTTGTTTGTTTGCCAAAAAGAGATAAAAAGAGATGGCAGTTCTCTTTGTTGTAATCTGAAGATTCTGTTTGTTTGCTACAAAACACTTTGATGATTTAAAACGTATTGATAAGTTTCTTGGAATGGAGAGTTTGTCTTTCAGATGAAGTTAGAGATTTTAAAAGAAGTTTAGTTCAGATGTGGAAAGACCATTGCAGATGTTAAAAGAAAACTCATGATAAAAGAGGAAGTATCCTTGAGAATGCTTGCTTAGTTCAAAGTGTGACACACTAAGTTCGTCGTATTCAGTTCAGCATAATGAAATCGTAAAGTTTAACAATAGGTTTGCATTCTGAAATTGTCGCCATTATGGATTATATCTTGTACTACCAAGGTTCTAGCTTACCTAAAAAATTTGGTTAAACTGTGACACTCTCCCTGAAGAAGAATGTAGTAAGATATTAGAAAGGGACAGGGTTGCATTTAGCAGAGGAAATGAATTTGATTTCGTACAGGTAAGTTTGTTGCGCGAAAGTGCATTACATCAAACAGATGATTCATTCAAGAATGGGCAGAACTGACAGAGACAGAAGTGAAAGAATTTAAAACTTTTTAGTGTTTAAGTGAAAAAGAAAATGTACATTTCTCCGTTTGCCTCTTTTACTTAGTAAAATGGTGAACCAGGATTCTTATAAGAATTGCCTCATTGGACTGCCAATGTTTCAGAAGAGGAGAGTTAGCGGGAATTTTATTTCTCTTTTGCAGGACAGAAGAAACTTTAAGATCGGATTAATAAATATATTAGATATTACTGAGAAAAGAACTGTTAAATTTAGCTATAAAAAACGCATTTTAATGCGTTTCCTTTGTCTGAGAATGAAGATAAAAAGACACAAAAAAATATACTTTTCTAAAACATTAACATATTGAGATATGTTGTAATGGAAAAAAGGTGGGATGAGGCATTGAAGAGCTTTTAAGTTTGGGTATATCCTTCATAGAACGAAACTTTGTATTAATGTATGTTTGAATTGATTTTACGTGAGATGTTGATGTATGTTGACAATTCTGTAATTGATTAGGCATTTATCACAGCTTAAAAAGACTATTACGAATTTGAAAATTATTATTTGCAGTTCGGATTTATCAGATCTTGTCGCAGGATTGTTTGTTTTATTGCTCCGCATCATACGAAGATTGAGGGAGTTACTTAAAACTTTGTGTCGATCAGTTATGATTATGATCCACCAAATGCGGATTATGTTTTTTAAACTGGGTATTATAAACCAAAAAACAAAGAGGGTGTTATCATCCAAATCGCCTGCAGAATTTTCAGGTTGGCACGATTCATTATGATACAGAAAACATTCAGATTACGATGTCCTATGTGGCTTATGTAAAAAATTTGTTGTTGATTCCAAACGTTTTTCAGAATTGGTTAACAAACGCATCAATAAATCGGAAGTCCAACAGAAAAGAAAACTTGAACCTTCTCTTAATAGTAACACAATGAAACTTAAGAGAGGTCGCATCTGAGGTTCAGTTTTGAAATTTCTGGCGTCTTTCAGGAGCTGTGTATGGAACTTGTGAAATTCTTTTTTCTGATGTGAATTTTATGTTGATTTAAATTCGAACTTCTTCTTAATTCTACTTGTAGTGTTTAGAAATATTCCTTATCTGTACTCAAATTTGTCTAAAATATATTTTACATTTTCCTCCTCCCCCAGATTGGGGTTGAGGTGTGTAGCATACGCAGGAACAGAGAAGTAATAGAAGAATATGACGCAAGTCGAAAAGAAAGCCCAGCCTTACCGTCCCCTTTATACCATTAGGTGAGAACTCTTCGCAAGTCAGAAAAAATCCACCTAGAGTTTTCACGGGACTGTGCATCTCGTCAAGTGCAGGGTTCATCCCTGGGGCAAATACCCACAACCAACCCGCCACACAAAACTCCGCATATACTCTGGCCTATTATGCACTTCTCTTCTCGCCTCTACCAAACTCTCATTTCTTTCTCTCAGGCATTCCTTTACTGACTCAATGTACTATTTCTTCAATCTCCCAACCGCTCGATTCTCAGCACACTCACCACTATACATCCGCTTAACCAACCGGCTGTCATCCATCCTTCTATATGACCAAACCATGTTAATGTACTCTCGTTTATTCTCTCATTTACTCAGAGTGGCCACACCTCGCTAAGAGCCCCCGCAGTCGGCCTCCTCCAAATATCGCTTAAGAGTTTATATATATATATCCCAAAATTTCTTTCTGGGACGAGTGGATTGACTGAACCACTAGGAGGCAAGTAGACACAGTTTCAGAGCCTTGTGCATTTTGTACCTGCAGATTATTTGAAGTGGTCTGGTTAAGTTTAAACCTTTATTTGTAAAATTGCAGATTTGGGTGGTGGCTGCATCTTAGTTTGGCCGAAGATGATTGGACTGTTACAAGAAGAGAGTCGAATTCAGATGCAATTTCTGGTGGATGTTCATTTAGTATATTGTTTGGTTGTCGGTTTCTTAAATAGATTTTCGGTTGTGATATGTGAGTGTATTTGTTTGTATAAGAGAGGTGTTGTGTAGATAGATATTATTTTGTATAATAAAAGCTGCGAAGATGGGTTGTTTTAGCCTGTGGTCTTTATTAGTATAGGGTTGGAAATTGCAGTGTAGTATGGGTGTTGTGGTGTTTGTGTTTTAGCGTAGAACTGTGTGCCTATCATTCCTAAATGTTTATCTATTGGCAATATTTTTGTTTCTTCGTGTAAGTGTTGTTGTAGAGTTGTAGTTGTGCATCCTTTTATCATTCTGAGTGTCTTTTTTTGGATGGTTTGAAGTTTTCTCATGTTTCCTGATTGTTTTTTGTTCCTATCTTAGGTATGGTGTGCTGTGTCAGTTTTGAAGATGATGTTAAGTGAGCTGTGAAGAAGAGGTTTGCGTTTTGGAAGAGGGGCTTTTGTTTGTGGCCAGACGACTATAGCGGCTGGTGGTGAACTAGGGATGTTCATTACCCACTGATTTTGATGTTATATTTTTTTCTTCATATATTTTATATCCCTTTTCAGATCAAATGAACTCTTGCTCTTGCCTTGTTTGCCTTGTAACAGTGATTATAAAGTAGATAACTGTAAGTAAATCTAGCCCCTCTCGTTTTGGTGACATACGTGTATAATCCTGTTGTTGTAGTCTTAAGGTGCGCCGTACTGAGGGCTAGCAAACGGTGTAGGGTAGTTAGGTGTGTTACTGAGTGAGACGGCTCAGTTCCGTGTAATCACTGATCACTGTATATAATATTCGAATAAGTAGGTACATGTTTACCTAAGATAAAGAGAAATTATTAAGTTATTTCTTACAATAATTGAAGAAAGCATTATTTTTATGTTTTTTCGATGTGACTGAGAGGAATAGCTAAACAGCACTCAAGAAAACAGCCGATTTATCAATGCATGCTGACAGGAAGTGGGTCGTAAGACAGTTGGGTAGAAGAGAACAGTGGGGTGAGTAACAGTGGTTGGTTCTTACTGCGTTTAGGCTATCAATATTTTTTCATTTCCTTTTGATTAATTAATGGGTGTGCCACATAGGTTGATGCCATATAGGTGACGCGTAATTTAATTGTTTGTAGATGGTGATGGATATTTGTTTATCATTATTTAAATTCAGTGCCAGCTATAGTTCTTTAGTATGTTAGTTTCCCTATTTGCTGATTGTAGTTGTGGTTTCGAATATATTTTGGTTGTGTTGTCTATTTACTGCAAAAGGAATTTTAGGGTGTTTTGTCTTATTGGGATAGTTGTTGTTTAAGAAGATTTGAGGTTAGTTGAGTACCAAGTTGGTGATCTGTTGTGATTAATGTGATAGATGATTTGTTAGTGATACAGACACTCTGTTGTATTAGTTAAGCCAAGTTTGAATTTGGGCTATGTATTGTTGAGTCGGAAGAATTGCGTGTTTAGGTTTGGTGTGTTGTGAATGTGATTGTCATTGCGTAGGTTATATTATTGTTTTTGTGGGTGTGAGGTCGTTTAGTAGGCAGCTGTGAATAAGTTGAATATGTAGGGATAGAGATTGCTCCTTGAGCGTACGCCATTTTTGTCTATTTTACTGTACGTGACTATCTTGTGATTTGATATTTTGGGCTGTTACTCCCAGATTATGAAGTTGGGTAACCATTCTTTAAATTAGTAGTTATGATTTGTGTTATTTTGTGAATTAGATTCTGTCTTGGGACTGTATCAAAGGATTTGTTTATGTCGATTGCTATAAAAAGTGGTTTGTGTGTGAGGGCCTAAGTTAAGCTATTTATTATTGGCTGAATTTGTGGCTGAAGTGGTTTTGTTGGAAACTGTTGAAGATTTGCATTGGGAGATGTTATTTTGTATATGTTAGTATGAGCTTTTCTAGGGGTTTACACAAGGTGGATAGTAGTGATAATGGACGATAGGAGGAGGAGTTGAGGGGTCTTTTCTGGTTTTAGTTTGGATATAATAGTTGCTCTTTTACAGATGTAAGGAATAAAAATTTTAGTTTAATGGAACAGTTGTAAATGATCGGCCCACTTGGTAGTGCGGTTTATACCGACAATAGTTAGCGTGTATGTGTGAGATGTTGTCAAGGTCCAGTTGTGGTGAGTTTTTAAGGTCTTCGTATAGTGGTTGTTTTTTTTTGTCGTGGGATTGGTGTTATTTCATATTGTGTGGTCGTGATTACTTTATTCTTAAGGGATTTGATTCGTGTTTCTTTAGTTTTGTTTGTGGCGTTTAATTGACTGTTTACAAATGTGTAGCAAAGAGGTTGATAACCCTGCCGTGTGGTTTTATTTTTTGTTGTGGCGACTCTACTAGTTTGATTTTTTATAGATTCCATGTGTGAGATTGGTTAGGGTTTTGCATTTTATTTCAGATTTGGAGTATACCACATTTTATTGTTTGTGTTCTTAAAATTGTTTGCTTAGAAGATGTTTGGAAGTTGTTGAGTCAGCGACATGGTGCCTTGCTGCTGCCCATGAAGTTTAAATGATTTTGTGTTTAAAAATTAATACTATTTTTCGGCCTCGGTGGTCTATTGTTTTTAAGGGTTTGTCCTTGTGTGAGTATCTATTTTTATATTTTATTACCTTGTTTGTGAGATCACATAAAAACACCTTTCATACTTTGAGTGGGTGTATTTTTGGGATCCCCAGGTATATTTTGGTTTTGCTGCTTTTTGAATTAGTGACTGAAGTTATGGGGATAGCTGTGTTAGTCTAATCGAGGTAGTTATAGAGTTGTATAGTTTATTTTCTATGAATTATGTGCGAAGAATATCTTGTTCAGATGCTAACGGGTTGTCTTGAAGATTTTTGTGTCAAGTCTCTTCCTGATGTTCGATGCTCAGTTTTAGTTATTATAGTGTTGGTATATTCTCACTATATTATGGAGGTACACATGAGTAGGAAGTATTAGTTACTTGTTAACCCGTGGTTGGAGTTTTGTTCGTAGATTTGAGGAGCAAAATGTTAGGTCTGGGGATGTGTCTTGATGTTAGTTATGGGCGTGGTAATTTCTATTGTTGAGGATATTTAGGTTCTCTAGATTTGATAGACTAGATTTGATATTAAGTGATTTCCTCAGATAATCTGCAGTTGAGAGTGTCCCTGCAGCGCCCCAGCGTCCAAGTATCTTATAAGTGATGAGCAATACTCCAAAGGTTTATTTATGTTGTGTAGCTTCTTCTGTGGCTCTCTATAACATTTGGTTGGAGGAAGATTGGATTTGCAGATTGAAATATGCGCTGCGTCGTGTGTCGGTGCTTTAGTGTGATTGTTAACTTGTGTACGCGTCGGCGTGCTCGGCCAGCTCTCCCGGTGAGAGCGTCTAGGGTGTTTTTATGGACTCCAGAACGGAAGATTCTTCAACTAAAAGGTAGAGTAAAAGCAGAATGTAGTCAACTTTGGAGGGTGGTTTCTTTTGGCGACTTACGATCAATATTGCTCCCCTTCTTACCTATTCCATGTATTCTGTTTTCAGTGCATGGCTACCGCGCCTTACCCCCCAGTCGTTGGGAAGAGAGGTGGGTGGTGTGCAAGAATGATATTGATTCTGAGTGAATTCAAAAGTATGAGGATGACGATATAGTGAACCATGTGAAGAATAAATGGATTCGAAGTGATTGCCTAATATTAATAGCGGAAGTGAGGCGGGGAAGAAGGATTGGTGCATCTCCTACGTGAGTAATTTCTCAATTGGTATATGGATGGGATTATAAGGAGAATTAGAGGTGGAGTGGTGTTAGAAGTAAAGGTGAGGGAAGGAAGAATGCGCAGAGGAGGGTGGAGAGTGCACGGCCTACGGCCTCCTGCTTATTATTTTATGCGGATGATTTGGTATTTGGTTCTGTGTCTGAAGAGAGTTTGAGAAGGATTGGTAGAAAGGATTTGACGGGCTCGGGCCCGGCGATAAAGAGGAGTTTGAAAGATAGGACGTAGTGTTAAGTATTCGCGAGTTGTGAGTGGGACATCTTCTGTGTGAAGAAGATTACTTCGCTGATACATGTATATATGCCAAAATCTCCAGCAGAAAAAGATTTTTCGTTACAAACATATATTAGATTTCCCCTTTGTCCGGTCTCGCCTGACACCCCAAATCCATGCTCACACAACTGCTGACCTTTAGCACCCCAAATCCACTTATGGAAGAAGTAGAAACTCTATAGGGGCTTTCTCCCGACCAGACCAAGACGCTTGCTTTAAGAAATTGCAACGGTTTGGTCCATCCCAGCGATAATATACTGTAAAGGGGACCGCCAAATGACTATTTAAAGATATGCTACATATACTGTTATTGGGTATAATATTTCACATAAATCTCCTGTTTTAATAAACATCGCCAATACTGCAAAAGAACTTGGTGTTTAGTATCCCCAAACAAGTAGCTTCTAATGTTCTGCCTCAAGAAAATGCCCTTTATCTTGCCGTGCAAAACTTTGAACAGGAGGATATTTGGAAATTATGCATATTCAAATTATGAAACAGGAGAGTGCATTTCACCAGCTAAAAGACAAATATCCCACAAGACAAAGGCAATTCTTTTGCTACAATTGTAGGGCTTCCACCCCCGAATTCGCGATGTTAATTCCACCAACACAAATTCCATTCGTTGGTGTACTACTCTTCCGCCTTAAATTCTAGTATGACAAACGATTTAGTATAGTTTATGCAAATACCTTGTCATACTGTCATTACCATCAGCTATAAAGACTCACAGACTCCTATCAAAATGACATGCCAGAAAGCACCATGATATTGACTTCCCACGTTTCTTGTTCAACGAAATCATCATCAACAATAAGCTGCGACTACTCCAAGTACTAGTGTTCAACATACACACTTGAGAATTTAGGTATAGGATATTATCAATGACAAAGCTTGGAGAGCTTGGTAAACCGTGAACCAGAACACTTATTTGTACCTCCCGAAGGTGTCAAACACTCACGGCGCGTTCATCAGGCCCTGCCTACTATGTCCCCTAACCTGTCTTCCACCGTTACCCAACTCTGAAAGACTGTTCATTAAACAGCAGCGAAGAAGACGAAAATCTTTCTGGTTTCTGCTCTAAAAATAAACAAAATTCGAATTTCTATAAATGCAAATCACTACTGACCTCCAGATGAAAAATATTGCATATCGAGTAAGGACCTTTTATCATACAGTACTCAATTCCTGAGGAACATAATATATAAGCAGTTCGCGATTTCATATTGATTTCGTAACTTCCAAAAACAATCTACAGTTATGAACAACCCACCAACCAATTCGTCTGATGGCTGTAGGATTATTCAGCCTTTCTAATCCTTATAATCTGTTCTTCCGATTATCCTATCTCGGTACTCCCATAGATTCTACGCACTTATGGCGGTTCTATGAAATGATATCAATTAGTTCCGAAATGGAATCTGATTTTGATGACGGACTCGAAGAGAGTGAAAGAGTACTCGATATGTAATATTATATCCGTTCAACGCAACATTTCAGTTCGCACAGCGTTACTATAATCTGTTGATAGCACGAGATGTCAAGTTTTGAAGAATCCAACAAACTGATGGCCTTCATTAACAAAAATATCTACGCGTCAGGACTTCACGTAACCGATCAGATCCCATATGAATTGCGATCCCAATATTGCAACCCAGCGTTTTTACAAAAAAGTGAATTCTGGTGTCACCTTTACACTGCCTCCATAGAAACATTGCCATATTCTCCACTTACTTCTGAATCTGCTTGCTTGGCAGATCCTGATATTGTTTTCATTCCTAAATATGAGCATTTTGCGTTCCCTTTCAATGACAACAATCCACACAATAAGATGGACTTTGTTAACTACTTCGCATTCATGTCGAAAACTCTCCTCCACCAAATACCACTGAAAATTTCCCCAAAACCGGTTTTACTACTAGGATTTGTCCCAGAATCTACTGTTTTTGACATATTCCTTACCACAAGGATTTGTTGCCCCTCCTCATTTGAGACCCACGTCTCAGCCCTTCCCTCAATCTGAATCAACTCCCAACATCAACCCTAGCCACATACAGACAAATGTCCCAAAAAGACAATCATCATAAAATTCATAACATGGCCACCCTCCTTCAACGGAATGTCGTGGCTACTATACTCAAATTTTGAAGAACTTGTTCAGCTAATAAATATATGTACACCAAAGTGCATATGTTTGGAAGAACTTTCCGACTATGTCATCGCGATTTCTTCCAACCATCGAAATATTTAAATCGCCGCTAACCTCCGTTATTAAAGAGGTGATAAGACAGATAGAGGAGAGGTATACAGAGAATACCTTATCGGATATCATACATATTTGTCCCCTTGTACCTGATTCTCGAGTCCACTCTGCAAAACTTAAACCATGTCTAATAGTGGCAGCAAGAATCATTGAGATCATCCGAATCTTTTTAAAATGTGTACTGCTCCATCTGACTTTGCTCCGAGTAGTGAGTTTACTAAGGTCGACTTTACTTATCATTTTTTAAAGCAACGCGTTTCCCTACTCCGCGCTTGCAATATATCTTTAGTACGATTCCTACCTCATCGACACCATTATGTGAGACATAACGCTTGTACCTCGTCTAAGTTTAAGATTCGGTTGTTTAGTTCTAAACCACAGCCTCTTTCCTCGAGTATCTCGATTCAGGTAAACACCAGGACTCCCTAGTATATGAAGATTTAAGATTACTACATCACTTTCTTCCTGCTTCGATGTCCTTCTGCCTTCTCATTCTCTTATGGATCGCTTAAACCTGGTCGCCGCTTGATACTTTATTAGCGGCGTAGGGCAGTTACGCATTATCCAATAGCTGTAAATGAGATTGCAACGGCTCGCAATGTTAAATCCCATTTCCAGCCTTCGTTATGACCGGCTGAATGGGCTCCTTTTCATCAAGACACAGCTATCCCACTTCCCCCTTTAATAAGTGGTTTCGACTATTGATGATGCCTTGAACTTCTTCTAGCAAGTTATCATGCACAGCAGCGCGAAGCTTGTATTCCGCAATCCTCTTCAGATAGGTTTTCGGCCAACCCTTGGTGTCCAAGAGGCTTGCAGAAGATAACCGGATAAGAAAAAACTACAGGCAATACAAAAGACCCTCACCACTCAAATTATGATTTACTCTTTGAAAAGTTCAGCTAGACTTCGAGAAAATCTCTTTTTGTGAGAATTAATCGTCCACAACACGGAACAAAGACGGACTTTTTACCTCTGTCGACTTGTTACTTATACCATTAACTCCATTCAACTCCCCTATGTTACTCTTCACTATTATGTGTAAGGTGCTTCACAAGAAAAATTTTCCACGTACTCTCTGCTCCTCAAGAATACTCTTACACCCCGACAGTCCTCTCGTTCATCGATAGCCATGATATATTATACATGACGACTTCTGCGCTCCGAGTCAGCTGAGTTCGCAGAGGTACCTATCTTAGGGTTATATGACATAACGTCTCTTACCGACCCCCTTTTTGGGCTTTATCCCGAAGACTGTCAAAAATTAAGAATTAACACGGTACCGCCAGACTATTCAAAGCAAGGCGAAAGGTGAAGATCATACCTCATAAACGCATTCTCGACAACTTTTACAGAAGTAGTCTAAATATCCGACTAGCGAATAGACAAAGACGTATGCTCTATTCCGCCCAAGCTACCAATGTATTTTATATTACAATCTTGAAATTCTCTGTCATATTTACCCTTCTGCATAAGCGTTTATGCTGGATCTGTATTAATATAATCTGAATTCGAATCCTCTTTCCATCTATTAGATAACAGCTTTTGTATCCCTTTCCCAAACCTGGAAAATTAGATTTCCGAAGTTGGCGGATAGCAAGTTTAAGACCAATTTCTCTGATCTGTGCATACTTGTAAATTAATGGAGAGAATTGGTGTCAGGCCGCCTTCTCCCGGTCCTGGAGAGTCGCCAGCCTTTTTCAAACTTTCAGTTTGGTTCCCCAAAAAAAATCGCTTCAGAACCACCCTTTTCAGTGCTCTTTCTGTTCGATCACGCCACTTTCCTGGATGAAGGTGTTTCGCAAGGCAGTGTTCTAAAGAGGATCTGCTATTGGCTATTGAGAATTCAATGACATTCCGTACTTCTTATAATCCCTAGGAGCTACGTTATCCATATATTTCTCTATCCAGAGTGAGACTCTTACGCGAATAAAGATATTACCGGATGCCATGGCTTGCCCCATTCCTTAACGTTCAACTTTAAACAATCTACCTTACTTGAGTGAAGTATTTCATATAATAATGAGCTACTATATAATCTTGACATGGCGACTTCCAGTTTCTATAGCTGCAGCACTCTATTGTTAGAGATGAGCTGATACAGACCGCACCTCGGCGCCACTCTGCAATTGATTGCAGTGGAGTCAGTAATATCTTCAATCTCGCCTCTTAAAATATATGTGTGGTGCTAGATCTACATAGTCCCTTTTACCATCTTTTACTATTCTGCAACCTCGAATCCAATCATACCGCAAACTGGAGATTAAATAAGTCTGTCGCGCTAGTCTTTAGTGTTTTATAATGATTTCGGGATCTCCCTCCCCAACTCTATTACATTCATGTTCGGACTCCTATACACGAGCATACTGAGGACGATCCGGTACGTCACTGGAGCCTGTCCGATCGTCTCCCCTGGTGAGTCTTAATGAAGTTCAATCTGATGTAATGCCACTTCTCTTTGAAGGAATACATCATGTGCACAAGTATAAAAGCTTTTCGTCCCCAATTATATCTGTTCTAACCGATTTTGTGAAAGGTACCTCGATCGATCCTCCTTAGTCTGGCCTTTGCCAAACGATTTGATACATATTTTTTACTTTTCTTCAAACATCCCTTTGCGAAAGTGATGACTTTCTCTTATTGATTGAGGGAGATACACCTTGACTATCCTGTCCCACCATTTGCCTGGTTCCTGACATCTCTCTCCCAAATCTAGCCACCTCTAGCCACCCTGCTGCCTTGTTAAAGACATCATTCCAGTCTCATTCCGGAGTTCACGGTGGATTTACTCCTCCAGTGTTTACTGATGGCTCTAAAACAGGGAACAGTGTGGGTGCATCTGTTGTATTTCCTGACCGCAACCTCTCCCATACCTTCCCCCATCATGCTCCAATCTTTACGGCAGGATTATTGGCTATAATAATTGCTCTTTCTCTAATTTTGTTCCTTAACCAAGACCACTATTATGTCATTTATTCAGTATTCGCTCAAGCGCCTATCCAGTGCGCTTAAGAGCATTCCTATTGCTAAAAACTCAATGTTATCCGCTGTACATAAACAAATTATCTCACCCGACTCTCCCACTCTTGTAAGAAACAATCATTACATATGTGGACCCCCTATCACTTGGGGTAACTGGCAACGAAATCGCTGACAGAGAGGCCAAAATGGCAGTCTCTTCTTTCCGGAGCTGTTCTAGGGATCTCCCAAATACCATTCGATAAGGTCGCCTCCATCAACTGATTACTCTCCTGCTTTCTGACAGGGCTTCCGGTCTATGGCAAGAGTGTTGACGAAGTGATCATGCTAGGGGCGAACTTAGAAATATAAGGATCGAAGACTTTTTATAACGGGACATGGGTTTCAGCTCAGGCTTGCCTTAACTATCAACCTGTTAGCACCTCAAATATATTACATCAAGACTTGGCTCCGCTTGTTAAAAGTCCCTCGTTGATTGTTACCAGTGGACAAATTCAAAGGACAATGAGATCATTCAAGATAGGTAATATATAATATATGAATAGTAGATATATTATACTATATATATATATATATATATATAGATATTATATTAGTATTATAGTATATTATATATATTATATATTTATATATTAGTAGTATTATATATATATATATAGATTATATATATATATATATATATATAATAATATAGTATATATAATATAGGTATATATATATATATACTATATATAGTAATATAATAGGTGTAACTCAGAAAGCTTATGAGCGAGGACCGCTCCATAAGTGCGATAATGCGCCTCCTATGACTTGACGAGTATCTAGCGGAGAATACTGTCAGAGGAAGATAGCTCAGCTGGATTTAAAAAGCAAAAAAATAAGCTAGTTTGGATAGAAAGCCGATGTGAAAACGAAAACATTAATACTATAGAAAAAATGTATGTGTTATGATACTTACTTGAATTGTCATTTCAGCTAGAAATCGTTGCAGGAATACTCTTCGACGAGCAAAGCGGGCTATTTCATCAAAACGAAAGTGCGCTAACCTTCATTGCGTTCTTCCTACTGACAAATGCTTTCTGGTCCTCCAGTCCCAAAAAAGCATCTTTACAACTTCTTAGTAAAACTGGCCATTATCCTCCTTCTTATTCGATCTGAGGGCCTACTGTAACTCTTCTTCTACTAAAAGCCAATCTCTTCGGCCTCCTTGTTTCATCTAATTCTACCGTTTTGAAGGGTTGCATATCCTCCTCCTCCCTTCCCTCTCACCATTTTCCTTGCCTGTGTGAACAGTTGTGATCGGGTGCATGGGCTTCCTGAGATCTATGAACGTTAGAGGCGGGGGCGCGGATGGCGTCCCTCCCGGAGTGTTTGATGACAATATAATTTCGGGGAGTGCTTCTGGCGCTAGGTGCTATCTCGAGCGCGGCCCTCTCTCCTCGTTGTCTTTATCCTATATTCTCTATGTCGACGAAGATATAATTTACTCGTCAGCACGTTTCACTTCTAGAGATGTTTGAAGCATTGCATCGATAGTCCTAACCTAGTTACTGTATTAAAAAGATAAAGCCGCTCTGACCTTAGCTAAACATAATCGCCCATCTCAATAGCTACTCACTCGTGAATTCATATTCTTTAAAAGATCTATTGAAAACCCATATTTTAACTCTCACTTGCTGTACATCCATCGTGGAATCTCATTCTCTTGCTTGGTCCGAGTCGACCTGTACCGCGATCTGGCGTTCGAGGTCTACGGGGTGAAATACTTTCCGATATGAGTGTGAAACGATTTAGTGGAGTTTCCAGCCTTCGCTTTCGGAAAATACGGTTTGGGGCCTTTGACGTAAGGTGAAGGCAGCTTGCACATATCACAAAGGCATAATTGACTTCCGTGTAAAGGTATTGAGCGAATGATGCACTGCTCACCACGAAGCTCCCCCTCCGTGTTGGGTTTACATCCTACTCTTATAGCTTTACTTGTCTAGCTTTCTTGTCAAAGGTCGCAGACTCATAATCGGACTAGGGTTAGCTCGGAGCGACTTCTATCAGGTATGCTTATGTTCTCTTTCAAAAATGAGCATGGTGTTCCTCCTGCGTTCTGTACTTATCTCAGCGTACTTGGATTCTTACTTTCATTAATGTCTTCTCACCTGCACATCTAAACCTCTATCCACTCTGACTCTCGCCGATGGACTCGACCCTTATTCTTACACACTCATTTCATTCTGCTCATCCTCATTTTACTTCTGAGACTGTGCACTACTTCAACTTAATCTGTTACCGATTTCTAGTCTTTCGGAAGTTGCTGATATCTGGATAGAGATTTCCGAATTGGGGTCGTCTCAACTCTTGTGAAGACTCTCAAAATTTCTTTTACTCTCAACTGGTCTAGCGAGAATTCTCCACTCTACTAAAAAAATCACCTTCTAA
The DNA here is from genome assembly GCA_015478945.1 of Trachelipus rathkii. Lineage (NCBI taxonomy): Eukaryota > Metazoa > Arthropoda > Malacostraca > Isopoda > Trachelipodidae > Trachelipus > Trachelipus rathkii. The sequence continues at coordinate 258 of JABUQX010001852.1, read as the reverse complement.
ACTTTTCCTTTCATCTCTCTCGGATCTGTGTTATCTCTCGTGGGCTCACATGTGTGACAATATAAAGCATCCTTGGTCCCTTACGATAAACAAAAAAATGTCTTAGACTACACCCTACTCTACCCTTTCACCCACGGTTGCTAGGCGGGCCTTTCAAAAGAAACGGGGAGTCTGATTTAGACACTGAGCAAGATTGTTTTTATACGTGGAATACTCTCAGTTTGATCCGCTGTCTCATTGTATCACGTGGTGCGTGCA
>JABUQX010001851.1:100000-107500 GCA_015478945.1 Trachelipus rathkii | reverse complement strand
ATATATATATATATATATATATATATATATATATATATATATATATATATATATATATATATATATATATATATATATATATATATATATATTTATATATATATATATATTTATATATATATATATATATATATATATATATATATATATAAATAAAGTTCAGTCATTCTTATTAGTTTTTAAAATTTCTGAACCGTTTTATTTATGAATGATTTCTCTTTTAATTATTTTTAAGAGCGCAAGATTTCATTTAAAACTTGTTGTGGATGAATGAAGCCCATACTGAAATTTTTATAACGGTCCTTATAAAAGTTCATTATTACATTATTGCATCAGATATTTCCGTCAACATATCACATAAGATTATTTTAAGGTAAGATCGAGCCTTCTTTAATATATTAACAGCTAACGAATTGCTTTTAACTTAATTATATATATATATATATATATATAGATATATAGAGATATAGTATATATATATATATATATATATATATATATATATATATATATATATATATATATATATATATATATATATAGTGAAGAATAATTGAAATTTATATAAATTACTTACTATCTGGGAATGGTTTGCATTCGACAAATGGATCCCCAGTCATTTCACTTGGACAGAAGCATATCGGATTATGATCATCAACCTCACAGAGTGCTTTAGCACCACACACATTTGGACAGGGATCCTGACACTTCCTTTCAATACATGCAAGAGTTGAAATACATTCATAATTTTCAACACACTCTGGTCGGCAATTTGGAGGTCTTCCGAAATATCCGGGAAGACACTCGCAAATGGGTCTATCATTCTTCTCTCTGCATTCTGAATTTGGACCACAGGGTGAAGGTTCACAGACATTTGGTGGTGGTGTTGTGGTTGCTATTAAATTTAATTGAAGAGAACATGCATTTAAGAAAATAGTTCAATGACTACCAGACAATTATTTTAGGATGATATATTTAAATATTGTTTTGAAGAACATAATTTTATGTTTAAGAAATAAAGATTTTAAATTTTAACAGGTTTATATTTTACATGCAAAGGAAAAAGGAAATGCTTACATGGTATACTAGAACATGCATCATAGGGATCTCCATTGAACCCATGTCGACATGAGCAAACAGGAGAGTGCATTACAACTTGACATTCTGCATTAATGCCACAAGCACTTGGGCAAGGGTCAACACATTTCTCTTTAACACATGCGAGGTAGAAGGGACAATCAGAATTTTCAGAGCATTCTGGTTTACACTCTTCAAATGGATTGCCGAAATACCCTGGCAAACACCGACAGTCTGCGTAGCTTCCTTTTGGAATGCATTCTGCATTCTTGCTACAAGGCGAACGTTCGCAAGGCTTTTCGGTTACGGGCCTTAAGGGAGCCGGAGCTGTAAGGAATTATTTTCATGCAGTATTTATATAACAATCTTTATCATGTAAGATGCAAGACAAAAAGATATCTAATTGTAAAGAACTGTATTCACTGTTGATATATATATATATTATAGTTGGTTATATGTTATTATATATATATATATATATATATATATATATATATATATATATATATATATATATATATATATATATATATATATATATATATATATATATATATATATATAACTTACTAGTTGATGATGTCATTGGTTGAATGTAACACCTTTTGTATGGATCTCCAGTATAGCCTGGTGGGCACGAACATCTGGATTGGTGATTTACAACATTACATTGTGCTGTGGGATGACATCTTCCAGGACAAGCACTTACGCATTTCTGCTTAACACAAGTTTGTTTCTGTCCACAATCCGTATTTAAGAGGCATTCGGGGCCACAACCGATTTGAGGATCTCCAAAATACCCCGGTTTGCACTGACATACAAAATCACTGAACTGATTAATACATATAGTGTTCGCTCCACAAGGATCGAGTGAACAAGGCTCTGGTGGCTCATCGGCTACGGGTGGAGATGTTTCTGCTATTGGAGACAACGTTGTCCTGCTTCCTCCTGTTTGTGGAACAATTGGGTGAACAATAGGTCTAGACGTTTCTATTATTGGTGGTGGCTTTGGCGAAGATGGCGTAGGTGGTGGAGAGGGAGGATATACTTCTGTTGTAGGTGAGTGAACTACAACGCATCTTGTATATGGATCACCACTATAGTCTGGTTTACATGAGCAAGTAGGATTATGATTCTGAACTGTACATTCAGCATTTACTCCGCACAACCCAGCACAAGGATCATTGCACTTATTGTTGACACATGCCAAGTAAGGGGGACATTCTGTATGAACTGTACATTCTGGACGACATTGTGGAGGCCTTCCAATATAATTTGGTAAACAGGCGCATACGGCTTTCCCATTAACATCTCTGCATTTTGCATTGGGACCACAGTAATCTCCAGCACAAGGAGAAACTGGTCTAGATGTTGTTACGACGGCTAGAATAGAAACAACAAATTTACGATGCAAATAGTTATTAGTTTCCCTATCCATAAAAAAATAGGATACTGAATTAAGTGTGGAAAACAAATTTAGAAATTTTTAAACATGCACAGATTTTTATGAAACCTTTACCAGACTAAGTGACCATAACAGAATAATCAAAATATTATAAACCGTAGGGATAAATCCAGGATATTGACAAAGGAACTGTATAATCATGCAAAGTAATTGTCCACACATACACAAATAATCGACAGACGCAAAAAACATTTTCGCAATAATTGGGGAATTAATAATTTAAATCGCATAAAAAAACGCATAATTTTTGTACTCACCTTTAATGCACGATACAGATGGATCGCCTGTCATGTCTTTGGGACAATAACAAATTGGGTTGTGATTTACAACTTCACAAAGAGCATTTGTTCCACAAGTTCCACGGCATGGGTTATCACATTTGTTTTTCATGCAAGCTTTATTTCTTGGGCATTCAGGATTAATTGTACATTCGGGACGACATCTGGGAGGTTCCCCATAATATCCAGGTAAGCAAGAACAAACTGGCCTGTTAGTATTGACTTCACATTTTGAATTAGGTCCGCATGGATCAGGACTACAAGGACTTGTTTGTTCTTCAACATCTGGAGGTACAGCTGAAATAATAATAATAATAATAATAATAATAATAATAATAATAATAATAATAATAATAATAATAATAATAATAATAATAATAATAATAATAATTAAATTAGATCCAGTCCTCTATGTGAAAACAGTCTGAAAAAAAAAACAAATATTGGTTGAAAGATAGACTAACGGAAGAAAGACAACAAATGTGATTTAAAAGTTTGTCCAGTGGTTTAGCATCTGTACATATTAAAAGCTTCTTTCGATTCTGTAAGCAAAATATCTTAAAAATAAGTGGTAAAAAAAAGGTCATTTTTTCTTGTCATATTACACGCACATAGGAAAGACACAGAAGAAATTTTTAATCCTATTGTTTTCACATATATATATAAGCAAAATCTCCCATAATATATATATATATATATATATATATATATATATATATATATATATATATATATATATATATATATATATATTATTATTATATATATATATATATATATATATATATATATATATATATATATAGTTATATATATATATATATATATTATATATATATATATATATATATATATATATATATATATATATATATATATATATATATATATATATATATATATATATATATATATATATATATATATATATATATATATAGATAGATAGATAGATAGATAGATAGATAGATAGATAGATAGATAGATAGATAGATAGATAGATAGATAGATAGATAGATAGATAGAGAGAGAGAGAGAGAGAGAGAGAGAGAGAGAGAGAGAGAGAGAGAGAGAGAGAGAGAGAGAGAGAGAGAGAGAGAGAGAGAGAGAGAGAGAGTTTTGCATTGCAGTTAATTTAAAGCTTCAATTTGAGCATTACATTAATCACCCAAGTGCTTAATTTTCTTTTCTGATTAGACATATAATGCCGAGAATCTCCTCCTTAATAAATTTTGCCACATAATAAAGCACACGAACGCAAAGCACCCCGTCAAGATTGTCTGATTTTAGATTTTCAAAAATGCATATGGAAAATTTCACATAGAGATTAAACACTTAAACACTAAGTATCTGTCACTGATTATTTGAAAAGTCAAAAGTATAAAGAAGAACTTAAAAATAAATACTGCACGCAGCTTTTGGATCTTTATCACAGTACTAATAAAGCAGTTAAGGCATCATTCGCTCACAGATTTTAAAATATTGTCGAAGCGTGAAGCTCTTTCTAATTTATTTTGCTGTAGAGTATTGTCGATGTTCTTTAATAATTTCTTTAATATTTTTTATAATCATACACAAAACAGAACAAAACAGAAGAATGGAAAATAGCTTTCCTGCTCGTTTGAGTAAAGATAATGTCGAAAAGTTTATCTGCTGATGTAAAGCTTTTTATATCACAAGTTCATTTAATTATGACCATTTATGACAAAAAATCGAAATCCTCTTACGTTGTTGATAATAGCATCCAGTGTATGGATCCCCTGTATAAGAAGGTTTACATGCACATACAGGTTTGTGACTGGTAACGTAACATTCTGCATTAGAACCACATATGCCAGGGCATGGATCTAAGCACTTTCCACCATAACATGCTTTGCTGCTTGAGCAGTCCTGATCAATTACACATTCTGGTCTGCAGCCAAAAGTGGGATTTCCAAAGTATCCTTGAGAACATTTGCAAACGGGTCTACCGTATTCTTCAAGGCAGTATGCATTTTCTCCACAATCATGATCATCACACGACTCTTCCTTATCACTTACAACTGGTGGTCGGCTGGTATCAACTATAACTGGTGGTCTGCTGGTTGTAGCTGGTTTTTCAGCTAAGGAATTTAAAATAAAATTAACATAACAACCATTGTATGAAAGGGTTAAAAATATACATTGCACTCTAGAATCATTATTATTTTTTTCTTACTTATTGGCTCAATAAAACATCGACGAAGAGAATTTCCAGTATACCCTGGCGGACAGTGACATCTGGGGTTATGAGAAACAACATAACACTCTGCATTGACCCCACACACATTTTCTTTACAAGGATCTACACACTTGTTATTAATACAGGTAAGTGTGGGCCTGCAGTCTGTATTAGTTATGCATTCGGGACGGCAACCTAGTACCCCATATGGGTCACCGTAAGTTCCAGCAGAACACTTGCAGACAACGTTATCATCACCCTGATGTCTACACTCTGCATTTGGTCCACATTTGTCACATGGATTAGAAGCAACAGGCTCATCAGCTAAATATGGCAAAGAAAAACTTACTTTAGACATAATCATAACGCTTTTAGAATGTAAAAATTAAAGTTACATTTTAAGACAACGTGCTTAGTTGAAAGAATTCCCTTACGTTTAGGTCGGCAACCAGTAAATGGATTGCCAATATAGCCAGTTGGACATGAGCATATAGGATTGTGACTGACCACAAAACATTGTGATCCAGATCCACAAGCCCCCGGGCAAGGATCTTTACATTTATTACTTGTACATGCCTGCGTAGATGGACAGTCAGAACTAGTTACACATTCAGGACCACACTGAACTGTGGGGTCACCTTTATATCCTGGCAGGCATGAACATAAACCAAAGGTGCCAATGGGGGAACACTGTGCATTTATGCCACAAGGACTTGGATGGCAAGCAGTTACAGCAGTTGGTGGAGCTGTAAATATTGTTAGAGACTTATTAAACATGATTCAAATATCATATGAAGAAAATATTAAAATCTTCAAATGTCACTATTAATAATATTTAAGCCGTACCCGGTGTAGGTTTTACAACGCCAATTGGGTCGCAAACTGTATATGGATCTCCTTCATAACCAGTATCACAGGAACAGATTGGTCTGTGGTTGTGTACGGCACAAACAGTTTTGCTACCACAAGCTCCTCTACAAGGATCTACGCACAATTTATTAAGACAGGCTCTGTCAGATGGACACTGAGAATTTGTAGTACACTGAGGTCCACATCCACCATCTGATTGTGGATAATATCCTGGTCTACAAATACACTTTGCTACAGAACTAACTGTTTGACATTCAGCATTAATTCCGCAGGATGGCACGCAGGGGGACACCGTTGGTCGTGTTGTAACATGAGCTTCTTTATCAATAGGAGCTAGATTCATAAGTAAAATTAAATGTTAAGTTTATATATATATATAAATATATATATATATATAATATATTATATATAAATAATATATATATAATATATCTAAGAATATATAATATATACTATTATATATATATCATTTATATTAAACTATATAGATATATAATAATATAGATAATATAAAGTAATAATATAAATATATATATTATATATATATTATATAATTATATATATATTATAATAATAATAATAATATTATATATATAATATAATATAATAATATATATATATATAGTATACTATATATAGATATAATAAAGTAGTAATATATATATATACAGAATATTAATAATAATATATATAATAATATATATATATTAAATAATAATATTTCTAAGAAATCACAACATAATATATATAGAAAATTAAAAATCTTAAATAAGAAGGCAATGTAAAAATGTAAATTTCTTTCAGGGATCGAACCGGCACTCTATGAAGAGTTAGGGCAGAGTTTGGATCCACTCATAATCAAACTATCAACATTAATCAAATGACACCAATCAATTGCGAACATAGATAATTTTACACCTGAGAAAGTTCACTGAATCCTTTTGTATTAACAAATTCCAATAATTTTAATGTACAAAAAAATGACTTCCATATTGATATCCCATCATAAACAACATTTTACACTCTCACCCTTTTTCAAAAAAAATCACAAAACCCAAACCTTATAAAGGTGTTCATAATTGTTAATTAATTATTATTACTTTATGTAGTTTAATCTTATACTGCATACTGAATGAGGGCTGTGATTTAGGTCGAAAGAATCTAATGCTTATATTTTATTAAGTTTATTGTTAAAGTAAATATTTCTCTTATGCTGATGACAAAATATTTATTTTAAACCAGTGTTAATGCAGAAACATATTAGCCTAAAGGCATCATTTATGATATATAGAATACTATCTAGTGTTATAGGCTATTTTCTTCTACACTAGTAATATACTATACTATAATATATGATATTATATATAATATATACTCATAATTATATATATATATAGATATATATAATATATATATAGATATATATATATCATGTATATATACTATTATATATTATATATATATATATATATATATATATACTATAATATATATATATATAGTATATTATAAGATATATATATAATATAATATAATACTAGATATTATATATATTATATATATATATCAGTAATATATATATATAATTACATATATATATATATATATTA
>JABUQX010001851.1:87500-90000 GCA_015478945.1 Trachelipus rathkii | reverse complement strand
GCAAACTTTCCCAGGAGGGCAGTTAAGGTCAGAAGTACAATCCCAATTTTCAGGTTTACATTTATGATTAAAGCAAACTTTCCCAGGAGGGCAGTTAAGGTCAGAAGTACAATCCCAATTTTCAGGTCGTTTAACTGTCATTAAAAGGTTTGGTAAAGATAGTCATAACTCAAGAAAATAAACAATTAGTAAATAAAATGTCTTATAAAGGTACGCCATTGAAATTATAACTATAAAAGAAATTATTTTGTCATAATATTTCTTTAATAAACTAAATTTACTGTAACGGAAAACATATGCTATTCACAGACAGCTACGAATGATGAATAAGGAACTCAAGTAATGCTGTGCATATACACACAAAGAATTTAATAAACAAATTATTATAAAATACGAAATAAAAATGTATCACTATTTGAAATATACATTAACAGGAATGAATCATTTAAACATAATATTTTTGTTTTCTTTCTTTTCTTATTTTTTTTTTAAATATTATTAAATCTCTGACGAAATAAATGGTGTGGAATTTTTCAAGCATTCTTAAAATTCATGTTAAGTTTTATATAAAAAATTCACAAAAATTTTGTTAACAATTTTTAATATCCCATTTTAAAATTGTACTAAAAAAAATACAGTATTAATATGCTTTGCAGATTTAAAAATTTATAGAAATTACGAAAATATTTTGATAGGGGAACTCAAGGAATCATTACGAAAAATGCGCAAGAACACAGTATTTAATAACAAATAAAGTGAGACCTTGTTATGAAAGTTGGTGATAAATATGTTATTATCTAAATGTTAAGTCATTTGTGGTAAGGCAGTGGTCTGGCAAAACTAAGATCAGTCGTATTCATAAAGTACAAGACCTAGGAGTCAGGTTATTATTATTATTATTATTATTATTATTATTATTATTATTATTATTATTATTATTATTATTATTATTATTATTATTATTATTATTATTATTAAGAAATATAATATATATACAGCAAATGCAAAGATAAGTAGGTGGTAAAAGTATATATATATATATATATATATATATATATATATATATATATATATATATATATATATATATATATATATATATATATATATATATAATATATATATATATATATATTATATAATATATATATATATATATAGATATACTATATAATATAATATATATATATAATATATATAATATATTATATATATATATATATATATATATATATGTAACAGTTAATAATAAAAGTTCATAAATTCAAGAAACATATCGTGAGTTGGTGCCTTCCATTCATTGGTGTTATGAAAATTATATATTAGATTTCCAATTACATATTTGCATCTCGGTACCAAAGATTAGAATGCACTTATTGGATGGATCACTTATATTATCCAATGTGGAACATGTTCAGTAGTATCATCCCCTTAATTACACCATTAGCTCTATGACTTAATCCTCAACTGTTCAACTCATCGACGCAATCATTATTCCTACATATCATTTAGTTTATAATCAGAATCAGTTTCACATATTGTGAGGTGGTGAGCATTAAATAAAAGCGAGATTATGGTAGCTGTTACTGGGATGAAGGAAAATCGAGGTGGAGACTGGCTATTGATTGAGATTTATTTAAATAAATCTTCAAAAGAGATGGAATAACTTACGATTTTGTTAGAAATAAGATATCTTTTATATGAGTCGCCAGATTTACCGCTGGAGTAACTTAAGATTTTGTTAAAAATAAGATATCTTTATATGAGTCGCCAGATTTACCGCTGGAGTAACTTAAGATGTTAAAAATAAGATATCTTTTATATGAGTCGCCAGATTTACCGCCGGAATAACAAGATTTTGTTAGAAATAAGATGTCTTTATATGAGTCGCCAGATTTACCGCTGGAGTAACTTAAGATTTTGTTAGAAATAAGATACCTTTATATGAGTTGCCAGATTTACCGCTGATTTTATTCTGAAATTTGACTTACAACTTTTAAAATCAAATCTCTCACAGTAAATTTAGGGGTTATAGAAAGGTTATGAACAAGAATGGATATTTTTGTATCTTTGGTGTTTTATTTATCGTCTCAATAAATGAAACTAATTCTTTTATCGTTTAATTAAATGAATTACTTACTGCCATAATGACTAGCTGGCAAAGCTTTATTGTTGTATATTATTATTATTATTATTATTATTATTATTATTATTATTATTATTATTATTATTATTATTATTATTATTATTATTATTATTATTATTATTATTATTATTATATACTGGAATAATGATAAAACCATGAGGTTGAACAGTTGAGGTTTAAGATTGAGGTGTACCTTCATCTTCTACTAGTATGTGAACGTGGTATTATGGTATACTTTCAAATAAGAGCATGCAATAAATGTAACAACCATGCATATGTACCATTATAAATAAGGTCTTCCTTGATGTACTATTAATATAACTAGTAAGCAATCTAATCTAATGAAGCAAAACG
>JABUQX010001851.1:60000-82500 GCA_015478945.1 Trachelipus rathkii | reverse complement strand
TGCAAGTTCCTGTAGTGCAAATTTCGTTAGTGCTACATTGACGGTGGCTGCTACACTCATGTTGTGTTATATTGGGTGAGGTTGTCAATTCTGTGAACCATATCATGAAATGAATAACAGTAAAATAAATATTAAAATAAAGAGAAGGAATAAATACAGAATAAAGAAGAGAATTAAAAATACAGTACATAAATAAGAGAAAACACTAATCTTAAACTAATTATTATTTATGATTTCACTTACAGAAAAACTAATTAAAATTAACACTCAATCAATAAGTAAGCAGAATCATAAATAATGTAAATACAGAATTGTTAAAGATCTACAGTCTTTTAGTCTCTCTCGTCCTGCGAAAACTGTTTATCAATTTTGATTTCCGTAAATTAATAAGTTCGGCTTTAATATCCAATAAATTTGGTTAAGGTTAGTCCTAAAGATTTTGTCAATTTATAAGTACACTGGCACATTTTTTTTCTAATTTGGTTATATAATACATGGTAGTAATTAGAGGATCAAATTCTTCTACATTTGTTAAGTCCTTTTGTCGCCTTAATTAGTCATAGTAGAACGGACAAACATACGTTGGCGTAATGCCTTTCTACATGGCCGTCACCGTTCATTCTTGTTAATTGTATTACTAACGTGAGTCGCGGGTGAGTGTCAGATCAGAACAATCTTGATTACCTGGCACGCAGCCTAAGTTTTCTTCAACTGTGTAACCTGGCGGACAGAACTTGCAAAGAGGTTGGTGATCTTCGACGTAGCAAGGAGAATCTCCGGGGCAGACATGACTTTCACAAGGATTTGTACACTGATAATGCATACAGGCTTGAGACGAAGGACATCCTTTATCGTTCAGACAGATAGTAACTGATGGTTGACATCCTTCTAAACATATACAGACTGGTTGGTGGTTAACAACTGAACATTCTTTTTTCGGGGGGCATGGCTTTTGAAGAGCGCAGGGATTTGCACACTTGTTGTCGATGCAAGCCAAATTTGGAGAACATTCAACGTTTTCTCTGCATTCAATTCGTCTTCCTGCACAAATAAACTCACCCGCTGAATTTACAGTAAATCCATAATTGCAAATACAAATGGGTCTATGTTGCCTGACTTCACACCGTTTGTTTGACTCACAATAAGAGTTTGAAAGAGAACAAGGGTCATGACATTGTCCAGCTTTACAAGCCTCAAAACTTTCACAATCTGAATCTAATTTGCATTCTACTCCTGTAAGAGGTGTAGGAGTAGTTTTTGGCGAAGCTGAACAGAGAGGATCAGGATCACATTTATTCTTTGGATTTCCAGTATAACATTGTTGACATTTACATGAAACTTGATGGTTTATTACTTGACAAAGAGCATTTTCGCCACACGCCCCCCTCAAGGTGCAAGGGTCACTGCACTGGCCACCAAGACATGCCTTAGACGGCTGGCAGTCTGTGTCAAGGGTGCACTGAGTATCTAGCGTGAGAGAAGAAAGGCCTTGTGAGCATGCAATGTGATGGCCAAAACCTCGGTCAATTTATCTTCCAGAAAATAGGTGATCGAGGGTACCAATCAAAAAGCAAGAACCAAGTAAGTAGTTAAAGTTATAAGAATGCTGACCACATTGCTGATATTAATGTTATTAAATTTTTATTATTATTATTATTATTATTATTATTATTATTATTATTATTATTATTATTATTATTATTATTATTATTATTATTATTATTATTATTATTATTATTATTATTATACAGTGACATAACATCAAAGGTTTTTAAATAAACATGTTACTGGGGACTTTAAAACATGAAGGAATTATTCAATTATTCAAAAAATTTTAATACAAAATAACCTTACATCATCCTTAAATTAATAAAATGTAAATTAATTATTAAAAAAAAAAGTGTTTAAAAATAGTTTTTAAGTATTTTTTTATTTTTAATTGATAAACCATTCCAAATATGCAAAAAATTAATTAGCAAATTTTAATTTAATAATGTCGTTATTTTTATCTATGCTTATTAGAAACAAAATTAGTTGATAGTATTTGGGTTATGAAATTTTATTAAAATAATTATTATGAGTTACTTGATGTATTGTTATATAATTAATTTGTTTTTTTTTAGAAAATATGTTAATGAACTACTTTATTATTATTATTATTATTATTATTATTATTATTATTATTATTATTATTATTATTATTATTATTATTATTATTATTATTATTATTATTATTATTATTATTAATTGTGGGTTATTTGATGCATCATCAATTAATTTTTAATTTTTATTAATTATTATTATTAATTGTTGGGTTATTTGATGCCATCATCAAAATTGGTTTGAGGAAAATGTATGTTAATGAATTATTATTATTATTATTATTATTATTAAACATTATTATTTTATTTATTATTATTATTAATTTATTATTATTATTATTATTATTATTATTATTATTATTATTATGTGTTTAGTTAATTGCAACAGCTTTATTATTATTATTATTATTATTATTATTATTATTATTATTATTATTATTATTATTATTATTATTTTAATTATTTATTATTATTATTATTATTATTATTATATGTGTAATAATAATTATTAGCTTTTTTTATTATTATTATTATGTATTATTATATTATTATTATTATTATTATTATTATTATTATTATTATTATTATTATTATTATTATTATTATTATTATTATTATTATTATTATTATTATTTAAAAAAGCTCTTGACTATACCGTTGTCGAGGTGGGCAGAGCAGTTGACGTTTTTATTTATATATTTTTAAAAAAAAAATTTAAATATCATTTTATTTTCCTTGGATATTTATTTCTCTTTAAAAACAAAAATACAAAGTGTGAAATCAGGAACTTCAACTTTCCATACAAGATACTAATCAAGAAGGAAATATAATAATAAAAATGTTTCCTATTAACTGAGGTTTTTAAAAATCATTTTCATTCAAAGTTTTTAAATAACAAATATTTCAAATGAAATTAAACACACACAAAAAAAATTAGGTTTTCATTGTCATAACTTACCTGGGACGCATTCTGCATATGGGTTTCCATTCCATCCAGTTTTACAGACACATTCGTGAGAATTGCCTTTTCCTGGAATACAATCAGCACCTAAGCCACAACCTGTTTGCCTACAGTCTTTGAAACCTGTTTTAGATTATATATATATATATATATATATATATATATATATATATATATATAATATATATATATATATATTATATATATATATATATATTTATATATATTATATATATATATATATATATACGGTATATATATATATATATATAATTTATATATATTATAATATATATAATATATATATATATATAATATATATTTTTATTAATTATATATATATATATAATATATATATATATATATATATATAAGATGTTTATAATTAATTAATTATAATTGTTCATAATTAGAAAAAAATGGTACTTACATTTGATATTTGGATCTCCAACGGGATGAGTAGGTGGGCAGTAGCATTCAGCGTCATCAAAAGATATTTCTCGACATTTCGCTCCTAATCCACAAGTTAACCTCGCACAAGGGTCTACCTGATCTTGGGGGCAGATGCATCCAACTTTATAAGGATCCCCTTGGCATCCAGTATTGCATTTGCATTCAAAGGCACCTATTGTGTTGGTACACTTGGCATTTTCCGCACATGGGTTGTTGTTAAGGCATTCGTTTTGATCCTCTTTGCATGCAATAGTTGGGTTTCCATAATAGTTGGTGGGGCATGAACATTCAGCCTTATGCTGAACAACTGAACATAGGGCATTTAACCCACAGTCTCCTAATAAACATGGATCTTTACATTCTTTTTGTATGCAAGCTTTATCAAGACTGCATTCGTCGTCAGTTTGGCATTCGAATTCAATGCATTTTTCATAGGCGTCGCCATGATAGCCATTTGGACAAATACATAATGTACGATGGTCAGAAGCTCTGCATTCTGCATTTGCGCCGCAAGGGTTTGAATCACAGGGATTCTTACATTTATTGTTTATGCATTCTGTGTTTGAAGGACAGTCTGAATTTGTTCTACAACCTGCGACGCAAGCGCCTCTTTCGCATAAAAATCCTTGATTGCATTTTCTCCTAAGATCGCACTCAGGCCTGCAAAGATCTTTATAGCACTTTTCTCCACACCTACACTTGTCATTATCACCACAGTTCAAAAGGCAAAAGCCTCCTTCACAAGACTCATTTGGCTGACAATTGTTATTTGCAGAACACGACTTATGAGGTACTGAGCAGAGTACAGCTGGATTTCCAATGGTACTGGAAGGACAAGAACATTGTGGACGATGATTCACAACTTTGCATGCAGCACATTCTCCACAAACACTGTTGCTTTTGCAGGGATCTGTGCATTTTCTGTTTAGGCAAGCGTGTTCAGAGGGGCAAGTATTATCCGATCTGCATCCAGCTATACAAACTCTCCCCATACAAATATTCCCAGAGCCACATTGCAAATCTGAATTACATATTTCTTTACATGTTCCGCCAATGCATCTCTCGTTATCTAAACATCCTCCATCACTCGAACATTTTGGTTTACAAACTCCACCAATACATAACATGTCTCCAGAGCATTGCTCATCATCACTGCAAGAAGTAAGCGGTTGACGACAATTGACATAAGCATCTCCAACCATATTATTAATACATTTGCATTCTGTTTTGTGGTCTTTGACTGAACACTGGGCATTTGTTCCACATGCAGATGGAGAATCACAAGGACTGGAGCATTTCCGATTTATACAAGCTTGATTCGATAAGCATTCTGAATTGTCTCTACATCCAACAACACACATAGCATTTGAGCAGATTTCCCCAGATCGGCAGTCGTCATCGCGACTACAAACAGGTCTACACAAATATCCATCACATTGTTCATTTCCTAAACAATTATCAGATGTTGAACAAATTGGTGTACAAGATCCAGAGTCACAGACAAATCCACTACCGCAATCAGAATTAACACTACAGAAAACTGGTTCTCGAACGCAAGCTATGTTTGGAGTTGGGTTTGGAATAAATCCTGATGGGCAAGAACATTGAGCTCTATGATTAACAACAATACATTTTGAATTAGGTCCACAAACACCTCCTGATTTACAAACATCACTGCATTTGCTGTTAACGCAGCTCTCGGTTGCTGTACAATCTTCACTAATACGACATCCAATAGTGCACATGTTATTGATGCAAATATGACCAAGGAAACAATCATTATCGACGCGGCAAGTTACTGCAAAAAAAGAGAAGAAAAGACAAATATAACGAAAAAGTATCATACTGTACTACTAGAAATCTTTGCAATGTTTTAGATATTAAGAAGCAAGTAAAGTGTATTATCTTACATAGGCACATATCCGTCGATGCATTTTTATTATATATATATATATTATATATATATAATATATATATATAGAATATAATATTATGTATATATATATAGTATATATATAATATAATATATATATTATATATATATATATATATATTATATATATTATATATATATCAGAGGTGGGCACTTCCGCTCTTTAGCCCGCTAGCCGCTAGTCCGCTCCGAGCGAACTACCAGAATTAGGTGCGAAAAACTAGCGGAGTGCGGAGACGTATCAGGAAAATTTACCATATTGCAAAGCGTGCGGATCAAAAAAAGTTTCCGGCTCTTTTGTTCCGCACCTTTTTGAAAAAATGGAAGAACCTTTGAATTGTTGGACAAAAGGTGTTTGTTAGAATAAAGAAATATCAATTTGTTTTTAAGTTTATAAACGATTCAATTTTAAGGTCTAAACCTTATTTGTTTTTTTAATAATCAAACTTCCAAAACCAATCTCAACTTCTACTTACCATATATTAAATAAATAAGCATTTAAAATTGATTTTTTTAGACTGAATGGCTATTACCATGTTGCAAAGCGAGTTCATTCCACAAGCTGAATCTTCATTACATAAATTGTTACACTGGCCTTTGAGCAGATTTCCCCAGATCGGCAGTCGTCATCGCGACTACAAACAGGTCTACACAAATATCCATCACATTGTTCATTTCCTAAACAATTATCAGATGTTGAACAAATTGGTGTACAAGATCCAGAGTCACAGACAAATCCACTACCGCAATCAGAATTAACACTACAGAAAACTGGTTCTCGAACGCAAGCTATGTTTGGAGTTGGGTTTGGAATAAATCCTGATGGGCAAGAACATTGAGCTCTATGATTAACAACAATACATTTTGAATTAGGTCCACAAACACCTCCTGATTTACAAACATCACTGCATTTGCTGTTAACGCAGCTCTCGGTTGCTGTACAATCTTCACTAATACGACATCCAATAGTGCACATGTTATTGATGCAAATATGACCAAGGAAACAATCATTATCGACGCGGCTAAGTTACTAGCCTCAAATAAATAAATAAGAGAAGAAAATACAAAATATATATATATATAAACGTAATAAAAGTATCATACTGTACTACTTTAAGATAATATCTTTGCAATGTTTTAGATATTAAGAAGCAAGTAAAGTGTATTAACTTACATAGGCACATTCCGTCGATGCATTTTTCATTTAATGCACACGCTTTATCGTTACTACAAGTTGGGGTACATACTCCAGTTTCACAAGAAAATCCAGAGTTGCAGTCACTGTTTTGCCGACATGCTTCAGGAAGGCGGTAACACTCAATTTCAGCAACACTCTATAAATTCTTCAGGCATCACCTGTAAATCCTTCAGGACATGAACAACTCTTCTCATGGTTTACCATGATTTGCAAAGCGAGTTCATTCCACAAGCTGAATCCTCATTGCATAAATTGTTACACTGGCCTTTTAAGCAAGATTCATTAAGCCCACATTCATCATCACTTTGGCATGGAGCTGAAAGTAAAAAAAATATGTTATTGAAAATATATAATGACATACTAAAAATTATATCACAAAAAAAATAATTATAATTTCCTTATAAACCCTCCCTATACTAATTACCTCATATCTTAATTAAGATTTAAGGAATGGATATAGGGATACCTAGTGAATAAATTTTGATGCTGTATACGCATATATATATAGGTATATAGACATACTATAGCCTGTTAATAAAATTTAAGTTTATTTAAAGTAGAAGCCAGTGCTTTATTATTAAATACTTAACGTATCTATCATAAACCTCCTATATCACAAATAGTGTTAGGTGGACAATCTGAATTAAGTTGGCATGAAACAACTTCTGGACGACAACCTTTGTCTGGATCTCCTTCGTATCCACTTCTGCATCGGCAAATGGCTTTATGATTTACTGGTTCACATTGAGCATTGGAACCACAAATCTTCTGTCCACAAGCATCTTTACACTCTCTTGCTTTTACATCACAATAGGCGAAAAGCTGACATTCATTATCACTTGTACACTCTCCTGGTATTTCACACCCAGTTTTGTAGGGATCCCCAACCGTTCCATAGGCACTCATGCAACATAGCATATAGCACACATCAACGATAGCTACCGAGTGAATTAATGCAATTTGTACCCACTATTTTTACTAGCGCAATGGCTATTACTTTTACAGAAATCTGTTGATTCGCAACCTTTTAATGGATCTCCTTCGTAACCATTCCTGTCAATAAAGTCAAACTTGACTTTGTGGTTTTCAGATACGCATTAAAGTCATTTATATTAGGCTCACATATATTACTGTATACTTATAAAGCATTTTGGCCACATTCGTTCTTAATTTTGCAAGCCACTTAGCATCGGTAATTCTCACAAATTTCTGTTGTTTCACAGTCACCATCTTCTTTGCATTGTATTGGTTGACAGCCGACTTTCTCGTCCATTGGATCACCGTAATAATCCTAAATATATAATATACTATATATATATTATATATAATATTATATATATATTATATATTTAATATTATATATTATATTAATTATATATTAATAATATTATTAATATATATATTATTTAATTAATATATTATATAATATATATATATATATTATTTAAAATAATATATATTAATTAAATTACTTGTTTAATTAAGGTATTCTCATATAATGTTACTCTATTATTGCTATTTATTTAAATTATATATAATGTAATTTATTATTATTATTGATATCATTATTATAATTAATATATATAAGTCTATATATATATATATATTAATTTATATATATATATATATATAATTAATAATATTAATAATTAATATATATATATATATAATTTTAATTAATTTATATATTATAAATATATATATATTAGTTACACGATGACTGATATCGTTAATAATGTCTATAACTTAGCATCGACTCTGCAGTACGTCGAGTACTTATTCATGTATTACTACTATAAATCATTGTAATACGATAAATAGACTCATTCTTTATGGTATATAATCTCGAACAGAGGTTAGACCTGTCTAAAAGTATCTCTCAGCAAGGGAGGCAGTAAGTGAACTACCTATAAGAGGCTTGAGGACTTATGATGAGTCCTTAGCTAAGTGGTATACACCATGCTGTATACAGAATTTCGACCAACGCTAAACAACCACAAGAAATGCCCGTTTTCCAAAGTGATGAATCAAAATTATGCGCAAAATACCATCTCACGCATTGGAAGAGGCCATAACACGAGTGACAGAATATTCTTCTGAGCTTGACCCTAGATGAAGCTTTCCGCCCGATTCATATATAATTCAATCACAATCGGCGTTCCATCATAAAAACTTTCATTATATTCTCTAAGGCAAACGGCATAAAGATTTATAATTACTGGCTAATTAACCTAGCATTTAAAATTATTGCAATTGAAATTCATTTGTTTTATGAATTTTCATTAACACAAATTCATTTAACCGAAATATATATATATATATTATATATATATATATTATATATATTATACATATATATATATATATATATATATATTATAATATAATATTTATATATATATATTATATATATATAATATATTAATTATATATATAATATATATATTATATATATTAATATATATATATATAGATATATATATTTAATGTTTCCTTGTATAGATCTTCGAATCACTTACATTTATATATTATAACTCTTAGCAGGTTGGACTACTCTCACTCATTAAGTTTTCCACTGTATTACAAAATATCGTATGAAGCACTGTTATCAACTTCTCTAATTGCTGTTAACAGGCAGCTTGATTAAAAATTATATATTTTATAATTATAGAAATATAATATATATATATATTATATATATAATATAATATATATATATATATATATATACTATAATATATTAATATATATATTATATATTAATATATATTATAATATAATATATATATATATAATATTATATATATATATATATATATATAATATTATATATATATATATTAATATATTAAATAAGTTTATGAGATCTGTGGATAGGTGGTTTATGTATTTGAAAGCTCTAGGTTGGGATTTGACTGCGACGGGCCTTATCACTTAAGAGTAGGAGTGAAGAGGGTATATTTGGGAATGTGGGGGCTTTTTACTTTTCGACTTATAGAGTCAATGTTCTGAGTTACTTAACTATTTCCTGTTTCCGTAATTATAGCATTAATTGGTGCACTCCGACCCCTAAATCTGTAGGTAGTAGTAAATCTAGTGGTGAGATATATATAGTAGGATAAAAATATAGTAATATATATATATATATAATATTATAATAAATATATGTATAATATTATAATATATATATATTATAATATATAATATATATTATAATATATATATATTATTATATATATATATATATATATATTATTAATATATATATATATATATATTATATATATAATATATATATTATAATATAATATAATATATATATATTATATATATATATTATTCAGAGGTGGGCACTTCCGCTCTTTACGTCCGCTAGTCCGCTAGTCCGCTCCGTAAGCGTAGTATAACTTATTCCAAGATAATTATATAGTGATGCATAACTAGTCGAGGTGCGGTAAGACGTCAAGCGAAATAAAGCGGACTGTGCAACTAGTGCGGTATTTATAAAAATAAGTATTCTGACCTTCCTGTTTGTTCTCCAGTCATATCGCTTATTTTAGAAAAATGATGAGACAGACTATAGATATAGTTAGCTTTAGGAAAAATTTGATCTATAGTTTTGAGAGTAGAGAGGCATTCATAGACTATAAATATTTCGTTAACTCCTCTTAATGTATAGTACTCAAACTTAATTTTTATTGTGACTATTTTAGTCTACGTTACGACGCCCAATGTTTGCTGCTCTTTAGTGAAATAATCACAAAAAGCTTTCCTCCAACATCTTTGCGAAACAATGAATGTATTCTTGACCATCTACTTGTGACATAGGACATATGAATTTTAAACAAAAGTAGTCATATCCTCAATTTTAAAAATTGCTCAATTCAAAAATTGATTGTTTTTAAATGTGTCACTTTTCCATCGAAGGAGCGATATATTGTATTCTTTATAAATGTTTAAAATATTGGTTGCTATTATTTCAGTGTATTAAAGTAAATAAGCGAAATATTATCAGGATCATAATTATTATTGTGAATAAGGGAAATATTATTGTAGAAAAATACGAAAATATCGAAAACGTACAAATGCCGCCATTGCACTGTTCTCCAGAAGGACATTCTCGGTCAGATGTGCAAGAACGAACTTCAGTGCACCCAAAGTTTGGATCACCAGTAAAACCTGGTTTGCAAGAACAAGTTTGTTGAGTTCCTTTAAAACTGCATTCAATTCTCAATTGGTATATATATTCTTTCCACATACAGGTACACAAATAAGGTTATATATATTAGGTATTATATCACAAATATTTACACACGAGTTGTCAATGCATGTGTAATCCTGGTTTACAGAATGAAATCTGGTCGTCACATTCAATAGGAGTACATTCGACTGTAGGGTTGCCGGTTGTTAGAGGAGGACAGAAGCAGAATGGTTGATGAGACACAACTCTACATTTCGCTTTAATGCCACACGAAGCTGTTTCACAAGGATTTTTGCATTTACCCTGAATTCAAGCAGCAGACATTGGACAATGATTTGGGGTTATAAGGTTTAGGAATATGATTTGGGGTTATACATATATTTGGGGTTATACATGTGCCCGATGATCGACATCCAGTTGTATAAGGGTCCCCAACAAAGTTAGCGGGACATGCACAAGTATAGCTACCAACAGTATTCCGACATTCTGCGGTTCGGTGACAAGGATTTTCTAAGCATTCGTTAATGTCTATGCAAGTGCCTGTCGACGAGTCGATTTGGAATCCCTTTTCACATTGACAATTTGGTTTATGATTTAGCGTTTGACATCTACCATATCGGCAATCTATGGTATTGCAAGGATCTGAAAAGGAAATATACACAATCAGAAAATAACATAAATTTCTTCTGTAACTTTGTTTCTTTATCTTATTACTATCTATACTACTCTATATTACTATTTATCTAACTCTTAATTCTAAACCCTACTACTACACTACTATAACTACTATATACTTATACTTAACTTTATATTATTAATATTATAATAATAATATATAAGATTAATAATATATAATAATATATAATATAAATTATATATTAAATTATAATATATATATATAAATATAATTAATTAAATAATTATAATTAAATATAATTATAATAATAAGTAAATTAAATATAAATATATATATATTATTTATAAATAATATATAATTAATTAAAATATAAAATAAAAATAATATATACTAACCTACACACTTGAAGTTTTGACTATCACACATTCTGTTGGGATTACAATCTTCGTCAATTATGCATTCTCCCTGAACACAACCAATAGTAATAATAATTGTTTTGAGGATCTCTCACAAAATGACCTTTTGCATTCACAAAACATGAGCTTTCGATCTTCACAGATGACAAAGATGGAATATTTTATTTATAAACGTACATAACGGACGTAGAGCACAGGGAATATTCCATGATTAGCATTATTTGAATATAATTCTCTTCCTATATATTACTGTTTTGAGATGAGCTGTGTATTCTTACCTGGATACTCAATTCTGAGTACTGATTTTTTTTCACATATATTACATATTTGGCTGTAGTCAATACAAGCTCTCAAGTGTCCAGTTTGAGATCTATAGAATCTATTTCCAGTTGGACCTATAATGAAAATTTAGGTAATGATCCTGTGAGACATTTACATTCTCACTAGGCAGTTGAATCACAAGGTATTATATCTGTACAATTCGTCATATTATCTATCTACATAATTACATCGTTATTGTGAACCTGAAGTAATATCATTTTAAGAACATCCAGCATTTCTTATTGAAAATACATCAAATATAACTCTTGTCATTGTGCTGTATGCACAACTCACGTGAATATTGGTAGATGCATTCATAATATCCCACTTATCGCAAAATACACTATCAATAACATAAACTTCTTTCCTATTTTGAGAAAGGCTCATGATTTACCATTTTAGTTGAATAAACTAATAACTTTCATTATGTCCTAATATTTTTCCTTATCTAGATACTATCGTATCTCTATTGATGCATACTTGATCATTACTCTATAGAGCAATATATATATAGGTGCCATTAACATAACTAACCTCATTATCTGCAATAACTGTGTATCTTATCTGTAAGGCTCAACTCATTCATTACAACCATCACAGGATTGAGAGTTGGAATTAATATACCTAATGCATTACCTTTATTGAAAGCCGATAGTGTTGGCTTTAAAATACCTAAACCGGATACTATTTACGTCAATGTAAGTGCTTTTAATTGTGATATCACTTGGCTTTAATCAATTTTGCTAATTTGGTCCTGCAATTAATATCGTCACCTTAAATTATAGTTACACTATATATGTGTGGTTATATACATTTGGTTTCAACGCATGACTTTATCTATTACTGTAAACATTCTAGAGCTACTTATATATCTCGATATTTTTTGTCAAACTAACTATACAGTAAATTACAATGAATTAGATATCTATTTGACACTGGTATTTATGATATAAGATACGCTAAGGATAACTTCACATGTTTATTCCATAATTAATTTTATTTTACGGCTACCTGATGTCTCCGAGGTGACAACAGGGTAGCACTCCTCACGCCTCCGTACTCATGCATTGAGACTGTCGATCGGCAGACTATCTCATGTGAAATTCTGCTTGACTTATTATATAATCCAATGTGTGACATTCAAACTTGTGACCCCTTCTTCTCATGTGGTTGGTAACCATTAAGTGGTGTGGTCTAACATAATATTTCAGATAGGATTGGGCGACAGACAGAAAGTAGATTTAGACCTTTACAGGTGAGGGCCTCCGTCTAACACCCTTTTCTTGTAGAAGATGCCCCAATGGAGCGTGTTCGCGAAAAAGCGCTAACTAACACCAGTTACTCCTGCATCAGCGGCCACTACGGAAAACATGGTATCTTTTCTCCTTATCACCATTCCAAGTATTACGCGCAGAATAGTATGTCTGAATTATGCCTCTGAATTCCTCAAGACATATTCACTCAAATACAGCCGTGCTCCCTAAGGATGTCTCGCTAGCACGTACGATTTGTATGTGCAGCAGACAACTATTTTAGCTAAAAATTATATTCAAACATATTATGGGCAAAGGGCGTTTCAGCCTTAACTGCTTTTTTAATTTTTGAGCAGCTAATCTTTTTGAAAAATAATATGGATCTCTTGTCCTGGCAATTCGTAATGAGTCACATTTGTAGGAGCATGGAATAATATCGACTGATCTCTCTATATAATATTAGACTCAGAGCTTAGCTTCTGTTTGCATAAACTCAGGTGATTTATAATAATAATATTTCTCTTGCACGCAGTTACCTGAGTATACTATTTACATGGATATCTATTTTAACATATTATTAAAGCTATCCTCTTTCGCGCAAGTAAGATACGGATGCACATATTTTATTTGGGCGGTTTGACAGTGCGCGAAAGCGTGGTATACTTGTCGAGCATAATTGACGCGATGAGTTTTCACAAGGTGAAGAGCAACGACCATTTTTACAGTGCAGGTGGAGGCGCGTTAGTCAGGGAGTCGTAACCCGGTGGACATTTGCAATTATATCTGTGATTTTTTGGTGGATTACAA
This sequence comes from Trachelipus rathkii, assembly GCA_015478945.1. Taxonomy (NCBI): domain Eukaryota; kingdom Metazoa; phylum Arthropoda; class Malacostraca; order Isopoda; family Trachelipodidae; genus Trachelipus; species Trachelipus rathkii. The sequence goes on along the minus strand of JABUQX010001851.1, from coordinate 68,218 downwards.
ATTGCATTATCTCCGCATGCATCGTGACACACATCAAAACACTTAAATGACATTCTGTCACAAGCCTGATCGGAGGGGCAGTCTTCATTAATTAAGCAAATTACTTACTCACACTCTTACCAATCCCATACGGGTCACCTAACAAACGAATTCAGGATACTAGGTATATGGTTCACCAGCATAACAACCTAGTAGGATAGGGGCTAACTGGCACTGTGTATGCTAATGATTTTATGGAACACATTATACTAAGTACTCCAGGTCCATCAATTTTGTTAAATCACATTGAATAAATAACTACATTTCTTCTTGTTATTAGTTTGTTTGCAGACATGAGTTTCCGGACACTGGGAATTCATAGTGAGTAAATGTAAGCCTAACATATAATGGTTACTTTCCTTACATTATATATCTATTAGGTATATATATTACCAGAGAACCCATCATCACACTGACATTGTCCCCGATGGTTGATTCCTACACAAAATGAATGAAGACCACAAGTAAAATGTTTGCAAACGTCAACACATTTGAGAACTCCTAAATTGTCAGGAATGCAAGCAGATTTATCCGACACGATAACTTCTGGATAATCAGATTTAAGACAGTCTAAGGAACACCGGGTGGACCTCTGTGTAAATATAAAATTATATAATATTATATTATATAATATATAATATATATTAATATATTATATATCATATATATTATATATATATATATAATTATATATATATATAAATAATATATTATATATATATATATATATATATATATATTTAATACCATATATATATATAATACAAAATATATAATATATAATATATAATATTATTATATTATGTATGTTTATGTTTTATACTGAAAAGGAAAAACTAAAGTAAACTAGGATGATTTAAAACCACTTTCAGTGTAGCTGGTTCAAATTTAAAAAGTTACATTAATGCTTCAAATAGTTATTATTATTATTATTATTATTATATTATTTATATTATTAGTAATATTATTTATATATTATTATTTATAATTATTTATATTTAATTATTATTATTATTATATATTTAATTATTTTATTTAATTATTAATTATTATATTATATATTATATTATTTATTATTATAGAATTAACTCAATAAATTTTGTCTAGAATAAAATTTAGGATGAAATCTTACTTTCACAACTATTTGTAGATGGGTTTCGAATGAATCCTTCTGCACATTTGCATAGAGCTGTGCCTTTGTCAATAAAGCAAAGTTCGTTTTGTCCACAAACTAGATTTAGACAAGGGTCTACACATCCTTTTTGACCTGATGAATCAATTTGACAGGTAAAGCCTGGCTGACAGTCTTTTGAAGTTTCACACTTGCTTTCTCTATCTTCTACTTGACATCCTCCGGATTTGTCATTGGGAATGGGAACGAAACCATCTTTACACAAAGAGGAGGATCTATGTTCTTGAGCGACGCAAATTGCATTTGAGCCACATTGTACTTTTTGACAGGCATCTACGCATCTCCTGCTACCTCTATTTGAGAAGCATATTTCATTGTTTTTGCAATCAAGATTGTTTCTACATTCGGCCCGACTACAGCCAATATCTGGTTCAGATGGTGATCCAGTAAAACCAGGTAGGCATACACATGTTCCTCTGGTACATGCAGCATTTTTGCCGCATACAACATTGGCACATGGATCAACACACTTGCCGTTTTCACACAGAAGACCAGGGGCGCAGTCTGATGACCTTGCACATCCGCACAAATGTGGATTGAGATCGCAAGGATCAGTAGAAGTTATTATAGGCATGCACATCATAAAGGGATTTCCAGAAAATCCTTCTTGACATCTGCAGTCATAACTTCCAGCTGTATTCAAGCAGACTGCGTTCATTCCACAAGCGTTACCAATACATTCGTCGACGTCAACGCACTCAACGTAAGGGTTTCCTTTATACCCAACTGGGCAGACGCAGTCAACTCTACTAATTCCTTGGCGACACTGAGCGCTTGTTCCACATTTTGTGACCAAACAGTCAGCTTTGTCCAACTTGAGAAGTACAAGATTCATAAGGGTTTCCACTAAACCCACCATTACATATGCAACGATTTGGCTGTCCATATTCGCAATGAGAATTTGATCCGCAACCCGGGGTGCACCGAGAATGGAGGAGTCAAAGGTTAGTTAACAGCGTCTAGTGGCATAGAATGCTGTATGTATGGTAGGACATAAGGAATATACAGAATGTTATTGTAATGCATTGTAATATCGTAATATATAAAAATATAAAGTTTCGCATTTATTTGATGATTTGTCACATTTTACTCCAACTCAACAATTATAAATAAAAAAATAAAACTTAATAAGTTCCGTTTGAACTGTGTTAAATATTTACTCATATTCAGATATTGATTATTTTAGTAAATGAATAATATCTCGATTTTATTAAAAATATTCCATCTAAGTAGAGTTGTAACCATGATCTCACTCTTTAATTTACAGTAAAATGTGTTATCTAATTGACATTTAAGCAATAATCGATATTTAATAAAAAATAATATATATATATATATATATATATAAGTATGTAATTTTATATACTCTAACACCCTACATAAATAATGAAGATAGAAAATTTAATTTTTAATATATATTATATATATATATATTAATTATATAATATATATATTATATATATTTTAACAAACTATGGCATTTTAAAAAAGAAAATAAAAACTTAACTCAGTATGGAACTCGATACAAGTATTATAAATAGGTTGGTATATATAAATCTCCTAAATAGAAACTGGTAAAAAAATATAGTGAACATATATTTTTATTTGATGATTTATGTTTGTATCTTCAGTATTGTAAAAATGTTTCTATGTAAGGAAGTTTTAGGTATACTTTTCGTTTATTGCATCTTCCATTAACGCATATCTGCGGCTCAACGCATGGGTTTGAGACAGAACAAACATCTGGGCTGCAAGAACCTCCTGGGAATGGATTACCAATATCACCATCATCACATTTGCAGGTTGGTCCCTCATTTGCAACGATGCACTTAGCATTTTCTCCGCAGAGAAATCCTTCGCACATTGAGACACATTCTCCGTTAGGTCCTTCAACATATCCTGGGATACATCTACAAAAACAGACATATAAGAGCTAACATAACATAATTATGTATAGTGATGGTAAATCATCACAAGGGCTATATATATATATATAGTAATATTTATTGGTTTCAATTTCATCAATATCAATACAGCCATTACAATATATTACATTTATATATACAAATTTTATATTATATATAGATATATATATTATATATTAATTTATATATTCTTAATATTAATTCGTATCTTCCTAATCATATATTATAAAATATATGAATATATATATTATAAAGAATATAGACTTACAACTTCAATTATACTAAATCTCATGTTGTTATCTTTTTATATTTTTTTTTTTAACAATAGGTTCCAATTTCATGTTCGTACATATGCTAGGATTTGCGCGAGCAAAATTTTAGCATAATTCGAAGTGAAATAATATATAAACCTTTTGTTGAGATACTCGAGCAATTATTAAAGAATCAGAAGAAATAAATCTCACTATATAGCTGTTTCCAAACCTGTGAATCCGCAACCCCACTTAGGAAGGGGACGCAAAGTGTTAGGGAAAAGTCGCGACTGTCCGAATCTCAAGAGCAGTTTTCCAAAGAAGAGTCGGAAAGGAGGTAGACGGTGGAGCAGTCGTTGACTACTAATTCGGTTACGAAGAGTATCTTACAGAAGGGACTTTGTAAAAACTGACTCTACTTTCATTGAATAATCGTCTTCTATTTTTGGGATTTACTTTTAAATCCCAAAAGTAACCTGAGTTATTTTATTTAAAAAAGATAATTGAATAGGAAACTTTTGGTTTCTCAATTTTTTAAAGAGATATTTTGCAAACTTTATTTGCCGCTACTAAAGAAATAATTACCGTCAGGACTTGTGTCCTATTTCATAAAAGATCAAGTGTGAAACTAGTGTTTCATTTTACTAAAGAGATAAGTAAATTGCAGTGGCCTATCGTTGCTGTCGTAGTTGAGAACTACAAAACTTTTAAACTCATCATTTACTTATATAGGGGGACTTAAGAAGAGACCACCTACATCACTCAAGTCCTTCCCTATATAATTGGTGATCCCAGAGTTGTTCAATAGAAGAACAAGAAGAACACCCAGCATCTTCAATCAACCCTCCAAATCTTTCAACAGTAACTGAATATCAATGTCGGACAACGAGGAATCGGACACTGCTGCTTTGGCTCAGGTAAGGATTAAAGTTCCTGTATTTTTAGAGGCTGCCGTTTCTTCCTGGTTTCACATTTTAGAGGCCCAATTTTTCCTTGCTAGAATTACTTCGGAACAAACTCGTTTTTATCACACTCTTTCTAACCTTCCTGCAGAAGTTGTTTCTCGCATTTCTCCTTCTGAACTCGAGAGTAAAAATTATTCTTCCCTTAAGGAATCTATCATTTCCCTATTCGAACAGAGCAAAACAGAAATGTTTCAGGAGCTACTGTCCAAACAACCTTTTACTGGTAGACCATCTGCGTATCTTCGTGACATTTTGAATTTAGCATCTAAATTAAATGTTGGTTTTCTTGACGCTCTTCCTTTCTCTATTCGTCCTGTTATTGCCGCCCAAACTTCTTTCTCATTGGAACAATTAGGCGCATTAGCCAACGATCTTTTACCATTTGTCAATCCTTCGTCTCAAACTGCAGCGAGCTGTGCTCCTGTAATTACAAATCCTGTTAACAATTTTCATAAGCCTACTACTACAAAATCTTCTATTTCTTTTGGCCTTAAACCGTTTTATAACGATCAGAAACCTAAAGTTTGTCGATCACACTTATATTTTGGTACACAAGCTAGGAATTGCAAGCCTTGGTGTCAATGGCCAAACAAACAAGGCTTACAAATATATCCCTCTTCTAGACCTTCTTCACCTGCATCTTCTCGTGCCTCATCACCTGTTCCTACTTCAAAAAACGAATAGAGCGAGATCCAATAAGCGCCATCTTGGGCTCGCATTTCAAAACTGCTGTTAGTATTTTTGGAAAAACCATAGACTTTTTAGTCGACACTGGCGCAAGTATAACAGCCCTTCCTATATCGATGGCACGTAATTTTTCTCTTTCTCCTACCGCAGTTTCATGTACTGCAGCAAATAAAACCCCTGTTCATGGAGAACTCACAGCATTTTTTACGTTACCATCCCTTCGCCGTGAATTTCAATGGACCTTTCTAGTTGCAGACATAGCAACCCCCCTTCTCGGCATGGATTTCTTCCATCATTTTAAATTAATTTTGGATTGTGGTCAAAAACTTATTTTGGATTCCACTACGAACCTACAGGCTCCTATTCGAATTCTAAATGGTTCTGTGCCATCTCCCATTTTTAATACGTTTCCTTCTCATCCAGTAGTAACTCAACTTTTGGAGGATTTCCCATCTCTAACGTCACCTATTAATCCGTTACAAATTCTGAGTATAAATCCAAAATTTTTCACCGTATAGAGACAAGTGACGCTCCCCCTGTTTATGCTAAATTCTGTCGTCTAACAGAGAATAAATTAGCAGTTGCAAAACGAGTTTATACTCTTTAATAGTCATGATATTATTCGTTCTTTACTACTAAATCTCACCTATGTATCATTATATAACTACTATATCTTTCACTATATTACCTAAGTAAGCTCTACTCATTAGGTGAAGTGGCGTCACATTAGTGGTGATTATTTATATAGATATTTATTAATTTGTTGACAAACTAAGATATATCGTATTACATATATACTCTTTCCTATAATATAAGTATTATGAACAGTATTTTATATAAATCACTAGTAATACTATATACTATGTATAACAGTAAGTAATGATCTTCTTACCGGATATCATTCAGTACTCCTATTCATATCAGATGATATTAATAGAATAATATACTCTCATGCTATTAATTAAGAATAAGTACATAACTTAGCATGCAAACATAAATGTAATATTGGTTTTTTAACAATATAATAATATACATGTGGTCTTTATTATTTGTAAATAAATAATTTATGATATGTAAAAATCTGTTTATATATAAGAAACGCGTCTCACCTGTTCGGCCTTTCGTAATGCTGAGCTAGTATACTAAATAAAATAAGAAAAATAATAATTTACCAAATAATTTTTCATAAAAAAATAGATAAATAAATACGATAATAATAAATTTTACCTGATAAAGTTGACTGATATATGAGTAACGATTTCCATAAAAGACTCCCAAGAGTAACATTTAAGTTTAAAAACTTATTGAAAATCTTGGTTACTACAACACTATGTCATCAACAGTACTATCGGAGATACCAACCTTCGTATCGATTAATTCTGGGTATCCTGAGTGGTCACACAAATGTAATCTCCGAAATGGGCTGATATAGTCTACATTCTTTAGATAGCTTGTTTCAAGAGATATATCCATATACGTCCAGTGAACACTCGAAGTCGACGTATAGTACATACGTCCTGTTTTCAATTATCTTGACGTCTAATAAATAATTAGATCGCGCACTACATACCTAGCATTGTCCTTAGTAGACAAAAAACCAACAATCGTCGTTCTCACTATAGAGTCAAAAAGCACAAAACGGGATTTCAAAAACAAAAGTTACAGTTATTTTGAGCTTTTAAAAATAATATAGTTAGAAAAAAAAAAACAAAGGTTGTTATTTTGAGCTTTTAAAAAAAAAAATATTTAGTGGAAAAAAAAACAAAGGCTGTTATTTTTTGAGTTCGTTTAAAAAAAAATACTTTCGGATATTTTAGCCAAATTTGGACCACATAAAAAGACTGTTAATTTATTATGATAATTCTTTGTAAAATATATCAATCTATATTTATTTAATAGAACGGTATCCATACTGTAGGATTTCAAAAATTATTTAACAATTAAATTAGTTTTTATGTTAATTATACAAACTTGTTTTTATTTAAAGTAAAGTTTAATTAAAAAAATATCATGCAAAATTAGCATATATACTATATATTATATTATATATAATTATTATCTCACAGGAAATTTAAATAACTGATGAATATATATAGCTAATAACGTACAGCAGCTCTCGAAATAATTCTCTCATCCAGATTATTAGTCAACTTATATATAACATTACCTACAACTATGGTTACTATGGAGAAAAGAGAATATATATTACCTCTCAAGTCGCCATCGAGAGGCTGCCTGCATCAGATGTAATTATGGCGTAAACCAATACCAATATGATATTTAAATCACAAGCATAGAAATTGACTACTCTCATATATCTATCAATCAAAGGAAAAATATTTCGTATACTTTATCGTAACAGAGAAACTCTTAGCAGCATATTTTGCTGTTTCTTATTATTCTTTTAATAAACACTTTTTAGAGGTGGAGAATGTCGTAACCTTGTATTCGTCTATAACAGATCTAATAACCCCTGTTGTTGTTTACATATTATACCGCTTTTTAAATTTAACATTATACAGCAAGGCAAATATTAATAATATACAATTATGTTTATAATCTCTAGCTCTAAAAATGAAGACACGAAGCTTCGTTCAAGGCTAATTAATAACTTTTGTACGCATTACCGGATTAGAACACTAGCAATCGATATATATTAAGGTAATCATCTATTTCCTATATTCAATATGTTAAGGGAATATCAGTTATATATTTCCTCTTTCAGACCTTTAACATAATAATTAAAGATGAGTTACAGATAATATACGTGGTAGCTTATAACTGATGCTTTATCACGCATACTTAATATACATCTATTATATTCACATTACTGAATCCTCAGTTGATCCTTCCTTGCTATTGCTAATCGAATTTACAATGCCTCAATATATGTATAAAGAATAACTATAAGACTGTACTGAATAGCCATAAGGTAATTCAATTATGCTCATTTCCCTACTACTATGACAATCTTTACAATTTGAGTTATGCGAAATACTATAACTACTTCTTCTTACTCGTCCCATTTTCTTTCCTATAGTATAAAAATTCAGTGAACATATGGTATATCTATATATATATATGGTATCATATATATATTATTTTATATTTATATATATAGTTTTTTCAAGATCTTCATATTATATATAGTAGTCATGT
>JABUQX010001851.1:52500-55000 GCA_015478945.1 Trachelipus rathkii | reverse complement strand
TAAAACAGATGAGAGCTGATATCATAGTAGTTGTAAACAATAAAGTGTTTAATATATATTCACAGTGATAAAGTTATTTAAAGGAGGTAGTTGTACAGTAATATTATACTTAGTAATATTATATTTCGTTACTAATTAAAGCAGGTTTCTTTTCATAATAAAGGTAAATAATAAAATTCTCAAAATATATTGATGATTATTAACTGATTTAAATGCAAAAATTGTATTATTATTATGCTTATTAATTAAATTTATATCGTGACAAACTACTAGAATTGTCTTTTCCGTTGCTTTAGAATAAAACTGATGAGAATTAGTATCACAATGGTAGTAAACTGTAAAATGTGAAATATATAATAATAGTGGTAGCGTAATTTAGAGGAGACAGTTGTAATATCATACTTATTAACATTATTATGCTGTTTATGTTGTAAATAGTTTATCATTATAGCTATGTGATCTCAGTACTGTTACTGAAGAATAAAATTGATGAGAATTGGTATCCTAATGACAATAAACAATAAGTATGAAATATATAATTATGTGGGTAGACTAATTTAAAGGAGATAATTTTAATATACTTAATAACATTATACAGTGTTACTAACTAAAGCAATTTTCTTTTCCGTTGCCTTTGAATCCTTTGGGACAAAAGCATTTGTAGGAGCCTGGGAAATTTAAACAGCTGGCATGATCTCCGCAGGATCCTTCAAGTAGGCATTCGTTTATATCCCAGCAAGTAGTGACAGGGTCTCCATTGAAACCTGGCCGGCACTTACACTCAAAGGACCCTGGTGTATTAATGCATGTAGCCGAGGTGCCACACGGGAATACCCAACTATCTCCAGTCGTGTTTAATGGGACATTTGATTGAATGCATTCGTCAATATCTTTAATTAGCATTATTTAATATTTTTATTAGTAAATGCATGCTTTTAGTATTAATAAATACTAATTTAATTAAGAAAGCTTTTATAAACATAAACTGATAAATTATAAAATTGTTAATATATATATATATACTATATAGTATATATATTATATATATCATATAGATATATATATTCATATAATACTAATATATATCTATTATATTTATAATATATTATATATAGTATAATATTATTAATCACTAATATAATATATATATATATATTTATATAATATATAATATTATTATAATATATAATAAAAAAAAATTTGTATATATATATATATATATATATATATATATATATATATATATATATATATATATATTGCAGACATGCGACTGTTAGTACATGATTAGTCTGGCACATTAAAAATAAATCATTACTATTATATAATATATCTATACTATAATATATATATATATATATATATATAGTATATATATATATTATATATATCTATATATATATATATATAATATATATATATAATTTATATATTATATATACAAATTGTTCAGCAAGAATTCTCCAACAATACAAACTGGCGAGTGACAAAAGCTAAAGTACCTCCTGCACTCTCCCAGGGGATTATAGGCATCCCGTTAAATCCAGGTGACAGGCACATGTGAAATTGTTTATACCATTAACACAAAGAGCCCCTTTGGCACATGGGCTTTGTGCACATTCGTTGATATCCTGTGGGCATATATATTTATATATATATATATTATACTATATTAATTATTATATATATTAAAAAATATATATTATATTATATATTATATATATTATATATATATATATATATTATATATATATATATATATATATATAATGTATATAATATATATAATATTAATATTATATATATCTATTATATATATATATATATATATATTATATATATATATATATATTATATATATATATTATATATATAAATATATATATATATTATATATATATTTCTATATACTAATATATAATATATATATATATATATAAATATAAATATATAGAATCATGGCATATCTTAAGTCACTTAAGTTTATTTAATGACTTGCGAAAAGGTAAAAAAAATCTTTATTTCCCTGTTTAACGACGTATAAGAATAAAAATGTGGACCGGGAGCACAGTGCTTTATAATTATATGATTATATATATAATATATATATATATATATATAATATATATATATATATTATATATATCTATATATTATATATATCTATATATATATATATATATATATATAGATATATATATATATAATATAATATAATTTAATATATATAGATGATATATATATATATATATATATATATTTAAATAATAAAATAATATTTATTTTTATTACACTTTTAAATATAATATATATTTAATATATATATTATATATATATTTAATATACTATAATATAATATAATATAATATAATTAATATAATATAATATAGTATAATATAATATATATATTATATATATATATATAATATATATATATATATAATTTATATATTTTATATATATATATATATTATATATATATATATAACCAGTAAATAAT
>JABUQX010001851.1:45000-47500 GCA_015478945.1 Trachelipus rathkii | reverse complement strand
ATTATATATGATAAATTATATATATATATATATATAATATATATATATAATAATATATATATATAATATATATATAATATATATAATTGCCAGTTGGTAGGTATTTATGCGATTGTAGTTCAAGCAAATAGCTATATTTTTTGACTCTTCATTACAGTAGATCGATAAAATGACCTCACACAGTAGAGAGAGAGAGGAGAGAGAGGAGACACTCATTATATATAATATATATAGATTATTTTATACATATAAAATTTAACATTTAATGTATTAATTATATTATCTCATATTTCTAATATATATATATATATAGTATATATATATATAATTAATGGGATAGAAAATGATAAAGTTCTTAAAATAAATATTAGGCATTTTTTTGTTATCAAAGAAAATAATAACTTAATTTATCTTATAAATTCTTCCCGTCTAGAATCTCGGATTATTAAATCCTAATGAAAAAATTAAAAATTAAATTTTGAAATAAAAATTATAAAATTGAAATAAAAAACTTATGAGATTTTTAAAAAAAATTTTTTTTTTCCTATTAAATTATTTTTTTTAAATACTTAAATTAAAAAAAAATAAAGATGATGTTCTTCAATAATATTAACTTTTTTTATTTTTAAATAAAATTTATATATTTTTATTTTTAGTTTTTTTTTAATTTTATTTTTGAGTTCCTTTACGTCTGTTTGTGTTAATTTGATTTTAACTTGTAACAAGTGTTCAAAGTTCAGGAACGAAGATGCGTATAATAAAAATAACGGAAATTTCATATATATAAATATAGATCTTTGTGCCCAGGGGATACCGCTAAAAGTACCGCTATACCCACCTCCATGCCTCCAAGATATATCGAGGTAACTGGCATCATATTCCTATCATTAAACTGTTGTAAGACGAAAAACGCAATTGTAGGAAATAAAATTGCATTACAGCACAAAAAAACAACAACAAAAACAACCTTAAAAACGGGTTTTAAGACATACCCTCTTTGCCCTATTTCAGAGGCATGTCATTGCGGTTTTGCTTTACGTGATGAAAAAGTTGTTAAAATTATACCCAAATATGTGTTAACAAAGAAAAATTCCGGTCAAATTTTGAATAAGTTTTGAGGAATGAGAAAAATTACGGGGATGAATGGGTTTGAACCTAAAGACTCTTAACTGTTCTTTTAATAGGTGGAAAAAATATTCAATCATTATCGATTACTAATTGTACTGTGCCCCGAAATATAGCTCTCTCTCTCTCTCTCTCTCTCTCTCTCTCTCTCTCTCTCTCTCTCTCTCTCTCTCTCTCTCTCTCTCGTCTCTCCTCTTCTTCGCTCTCCTCTCTCACAGTCTGCTTCTTCGTCTCTCTCTCTCTCTTGCTCTCTCTATATATATATATATATATATATACTTTATATATTATATAATATATAATATTATATATATATATTATATATATATTATATACTATATATACTGTTTTCTGATTTTTTCTATCTCTCTATCTATTAATTATCTATCTATCAACTATCTATCTATCTCTATTATTATCTATCTATCTATCTATCTAATCTAATCTATCTATCTATCTATCTATCTATTCTATCTATCTTTCATTATCTATTTTGTCAATGATATATATATATATATATATCTATATATATATATAATATATATATATTATATAATATATATATTATATATATATATATATATATACTATATATATATTATAATATATATATTATTATATATATATATATATATTATATATATATATATATATATATATATATATATATGATATATATATATATATTATGTATTAAAATTACGGTACTTATGAAGAGGAAGCTAACATTACCGTAATTGTTAGTAGAATATCTTGAAGCATTTTACATTTGGAAAATTTAACAGAATACTTAGTTGGATTAAGATATTTTTTTTTTGATTGCAAGACTTCTCACCGAAGTCCAAGTTCATGCGTGTGCTCAAGCACAACATTGGATTCATGTACTCTTTAATATATATATTAGTTAATATATATATAGTATATATATATATATATATATTATATATATATTATATATACTATATATATATATATATATTATATATATATATATATATATATATATATATTATATATAATATATATATATATATATATATATATATATATATTTATATATATATATATATATACTATATATATATATTATATATATAGCTATATATTATATATGAATAATATAATATATATATATATATATTATATATATATATATATATATATTTATATATATATATATATATATATTATATATGTATATATATAGTAATCGTTAAATATATCTTATTATTTTTTTGTCTTTAAAATGAAATTTACGATCATAATGCTGGTTTCTTTGAACGTGGGAGGTCAAATTATTCTCTCTCTTCTCTCTCCATCTCTCTTCTCTCTCTCTTCTCTTCTTCTCTCTCTCTTGCTCTCTCTCTCTTCTCTC
>JABUQX010001851.1:30000-32500 GCA_015478945.1 Trachelipus rathkii | reverse complement strand
ACTTCCCTTCTATCATTCCCATTCATCAATTCCACCCCCCTCCCCTCCCTCACCATTCCTCTGCAAACACTCTCCATAAACAAATTGAATAGCCACGGCGACATTACACACCCCTGCCTCAATCCACACACCGTCCCAAACATCTCACTCTCCCCTCCTAACACTCTCACACACATTCTACTATTCCTATAAAAAGCCCTAATACCTTTCCCTAAATTACCCCCCACCCCATTTTCCTCCAACACCCTCCACAGTTCACCCCTATTCACTCTATCATATGCTTTCTCTAAATCTAAAAAACATCCATACACTTTCCCTTTCCTCTCAATACTTTTCTCCACAAGCATCTTTAGTGTGAACACTTGGTCCACACACCCTCTTCCCTCCCTAAATCCTCCTTGTTCTTCCCCCATTCTCCCCTCCGTTAAACCTCTTACTCTCTCAATCAGTATTCTTCCGTACACTTTCCCTACCACACTTAAAAGACATATACCTCTATAATTTCCACATTCCATCCTATCCCCTTTCCCCTTATACAGGGGAACCAAACATCCATCCTCCCAATCCTGTGGTACCTCACCACTCCTCCAACATATGTTATATAACCTATGCAGCCATTCCTCCACCCCTATACCTCCCTTCTGCAACATTTCCATTCTCACACCATCCAGACCTGCGGACTTCCCTTTTTTTCCTTTATTCACGGCCCTAATAATTTCCTCCATTTGTATTTCATCCTCCCCCTCCCTCCCCACTTCATTTCCCATCCTCACCTCTTGCATTTCTTCCTCCCCTACCCCACCCCCTTCATTCAATAGTCCACTAAAGTACTCCCCCCACCTCTTCCTCACCCTATCCTCTCCTCCTATCCACTCCCCATCTCCTCCCTTAATCCTCTCCCCCAACCCCTCCTTCTTCTTCCTTTTTTTATTTACTTCTTTCCAGAACATCTTACTCCCCGATTCAAAATTTTCCGTCACTTTTCTACACCATTCCTCTTTTGCTCTTCTCTTCGCCCTCTCCACCGCCCTCTTTGCTTCCACTCTAACCCTTCTATATTCCTCCCAGCTATCTTCTCCCCTACTTCCCAACCATTTCACATAAGCCTCCTTTTTCCTTTTCACCACCTCCTTCACCTCCTCACTCCACCATTCACTCCCTTTCCTTCTGCTTGCACCCACCCTTTTTACTCCACATACCCTTCTAGCCTCTTCACATACTGCCTCTCTAAATCTCTTCCACTCCCCCTCCACCTCCCCAATTCCCGTCCCTCTCACGTTTCTCCACCTGTCCTCCATACCTCTCCTAAACTCCCTCTTACATACTATCTCCTCCAATTTTTCCACCTTTATCACTTCCACTCTCCTCTTTTCTCCCCTTTCCCTCACCGTCACCTCTCCTCCCACCCTTATCCTGGCAATCACCAAATAGTGATCCGATATCCCCCTCCCCGCCCCTCTAAACACATTTACATCTAATAATCTACCTCTATCTTTCCCATTTACACACACATAATCTAGTATCGCCTTCCCCCCCGTTATCTCACTCTTCCATGTATACTTATGATTCTCACTTTTTTTGAACCAAGTATTCCCCACTATCATTCTTCTTTCAACACACAACTCTAACAGACTTTCTCCATTATCATTCCTCTCCCCTACCCCAAAAGGTCCTATTATTCTTCCTACCTCCTCCCTTCCCACTCCTGCATTCAAATCTCCCAATAGACAAATTTTTTCATTTACCCCAAAACTTTCCCAACACTCATTCAATTCTCCCCAAAATCTTTCTCTCTCCTCCTCTCTCGCTCCATTCACTGGTGCATATGCACATATAAAAACCCACATTTCCCCCCCGAATTTCACTTTTACCCACATTATCCTAGAACTCACCTGGTTACACAATCTCACCTTGTCCCACATCTCTTTCCTCATAACTATTCCCCCCCCCTCCCTCGCCCTCACTCTCTCGCTCACCCCCGATACCATACCTTTGTATTTTCCGGAAATCCAACTCCCTCTTTCCCTTCAACTTAGTTTCTGTTATCCCTAACACATCCAACCTTTTTTCCTCAAACATCAACCCCACTTCCTCCCTTCAACCCTGCTTACTCCCTCCTACATTCATACACCCCACCCTAATTACCACTCTCCTCCCCATCCTTCCCTAATTCTATATATAACTCAATCAGGCTGTACGCTTTACGGGACCCCCTCCCCTTAGGTGCTTCCCTACACCTAGGCTACTTCACCCTACCTACCAAATCTACCTGCACAACAATACAATAATAAAAAGGTTAAATATAATATAAAACAATATAAAGGTTAAAACCTACCTCTCTAATTTATATTTATCTCCCACCCTTTCTCCTCCTTCCTTTTCTTTTTTAAAATTTACCCTGTTTAAAACTCTTTATTTATCTAATAAAATCTTAATTATTTTACAAATCTTTAGTAATGATAGATTTCTTCTAAATGATATTTTACTGTATTCATACATT
>JABUQX010001851.1:0-10000 GCA_015478945.1 Trachelipus rathkii | reverse complement strand
TTGAATAATACTTTAGGTACTAATGTAGGATAATCTTTTTGTAACCCGAGGTCGATTAAGCCAATCCGTCCAGGTAAAATATATTTAAAACGAAACATAAACACATCAAGAGATAGTGAAAAGGGTCGCTCATGTATTTGATGGGTTGCTAAATTTAGATAATCCTTTTTGTAAAGGGGACTAATGTTTAATCCTAATCTGTCAGGTATCCGGTAATTAGACAGATCATTGTGTTTATTTTATTTTATAATATATTTCAACTGGAAACTCTGGAATCGGAAGATCCTTTAGAGGTAATAAGGATATGTTTTCCTATATCTGTTGATTGTTGGGTATCCTTTCCTTATATGACTCCGTATGGATTTGTCAAATTAGTTATGGTCTTTAAATTAAACTTGTTTTTACTTGTATTTGAGCAGTTAGTGTTGTTTTATTATATTGTTAGACCCAAACTCTTTTTTAAAGACATTAAGAGTCATTTTAGCGTGTTAGCGGGTGCACAATATCTGATTTATAATAAGTGTTTTATTTTACTAAGTGTATGGCAGTGATTTTTAATACTCTTACATTCAATATGAAAGTTAAAATAACCCAAATATTGATAATATAATTCACTCAAATTTTGAGTTATTTCATAAATGCTTACATGACACAAAGGGCCAACCCGCACCCGCAGTGCGTCCCCGCCGCCGCGTGCGCCGCAGGCGCAATATTTTCGAGCGAACGACAAATATATTTACTACATATACTCTATAAATAATAATTATATATAAGTTTTTAATTAATATATTATATATATATATATAATATATAATTATAATTATATATATTATAAGATTCTAATATATGTTATTTTAAATTTATAAGTATAATATATATATTATATATATATATATATTATTATATTAAATCATTCGCTTCGAATATTGTGCCTGCGGGCGCCGCGGCGGGCGGGGGCACTGCGGGCGGGGCTGGCCTCCTTTGCGGGTGGGGCTCATGCTGGAGCCTGGTGGTTAGCTTATGAACTAGTGATTGAATTTATTATCTATTCTAGTGAAATTATAATTATTCTCGCATGTAAGTATTTATTTATAAATATGCCATACACTTAGTAAATAATAAAACCTTTTAATTAAATTATATAACTTGTGCACCGCTTACAGCTAAAATGACTATGGATTTTAAAAAATATGATTTTGGGTTAAAAGATATCGCCAACACACACCTAACTGCAAAACAGTTTAAAGAACAACGTTAATTTCAAAAGACGATAAAATAATTCTCGACAATCAAACTAAAGTAGATAATTACCCAACCAATACATGTAAGGAAAACATTTCCTTTTACCTGCTTAAAGGATCTTTCCAATCCAGCAACACATTTGAAATATATTTATAAAAATAATAATAACAAGGATTCTTGTTCACTACGGGATTACCTTTTGAAACCTTGGTATTAGGATTAAATCCGCCTGTGATACAAAAAGCTTTATCCTAAATTTAGGCCTAAAATTTAGGCCTAACGTAGTTTTTGCACCACATTTTACAGAAAAGGTCAGTTGAAATATATTTTGACCTGGATTTAGGCTTTAAAGAACGCCTCGGTTACAAAAAGATTATCACTAATTTAGGACTCAATAGTTATTTTTCAACACATTTTCGAGAGAGCAGTTTCGTATGTGTAAAGAGTGCGGGTTTTGTGTTTCTCGTGGGAGTCATGTAATAGATAATATAACATAATCAAAGAACCGAATTATTTAATAAAAAAACTTGAAATTTTTTTAGTTAATCGAGTGAATATAATGTGTGAATAATTGTTTTTTTAATAAAAGACTTAGAGATGTTAATAAAATAACATGTTTGTAAACAGAGAACTTATTTTTGTTATTTTAACTTATTACATGATAAAAGGATGATGTAAACAATAATAATAGAACAAACGTGCATAGCTGATGTAGAGGGTGCTAAGGGCTGGCCTAACGATACTGATTTTATTTTTAAGGTACTAAATATTGCTTTTAATAAATTTCATAAAATTTAGTAAAAGATTACTTTAAACTTGATAGTTATAAAATTATACAAAAGTATTAACAGTTAATATAAATTCTTTGTTCAAAGATAATGTTGATTTATTATAGAAGTTTTAAACTTGAAATATTTAGTTTATATTTGAATGAGTAATATATGTTACTGTTTAATGTAAATCTAAATGTTTTATAAATTATACGTTATAAATGATGTATAGTGATGTGCGTGTTGGGATATTTGTGTGTGTGTCTGTGTGTGTGTGGTGTTTAAATTCTTTCAAAGTGTAAGATCTGTGTGTATGTAAACACTGTGTGTGAGTGTAAGTAATGTGTGAGTGTAATAAATATGTGTGGTGTAATAAGTCTGGTGTGAGTGTAAGTGTAAATGTAAATGTCTATGAAATGTAAGTGCCATAGTGAGTGTGTGTATAAGTAATAGGATATGGTGTTGTGCCGCATGTGTTAAGTGTAAATGAAGTGTCTAATGGGTAAAAATGTAAGTGTCATAGTGAAAATGTGTGACGTATAAGTTGTATCGTGAAATGTGTGAGTATGTTAAGTGGTATGTGTTGTTTGTGTTTTGGTGAGTATGTGGTAATGTGTATACTCTGTTACAAACTTCTGTTGTGTTGCTGTGTGGTGTTCTAGTAAATATAAACAATAGGCATGATAAATAACAAAAATAAAAGATAAATAATAATAAAATATAAAATAATAAAATAAATAAAATAAATAATAAAATAAATAAAAAGTATTAAAATAAAAAATAATTATAATCTATGTTAAAGCAGTAAGAGAAGTTAAAACAGTGCAGAATTCAAGCGTAAAGCAAAGTAAAGCAGTAAGCAAAAGTTAAGCAGTTAAAACATGATTCAGAGTAAGCAGTACAACATACTGACCCCTGGTGTTAGGTCACTCTATGATATTTGATTTACTGTTAGGTATGTAATTAATGAATATGTGAGTTAAAGCAGTAAAATATGAGTTAAAGCTAAAACATGAGTTAAAGCAGTAAAACATGTGTTAAAGCATATAAGTAGAAGTTGTTGTGGGGCTGATCCCCTAGTTTAGGTAAACCTTTTGATTTACTGATGTACTGCTTTAGGGTATGTTAATGAATAGGTGAGTTAAAGCAGTAAACAACCAATGTAAACAGTAAACATAAAAATAAGAAACAGTAAAGCACAAATCTAAAGAGAAGAAATACCTTGATAATAGTTAACACCTCTGTACTAATTTACTGATTACTGCTTTAAGGTTTAATTTAATAAAATATTGGAGTTATATAGTGTTGTGAGAGCACATAAGTTAAAACATAAAAACAAATTTAAAGCAGTAAAAACAGTAAAACAAAAGCATACTAATCCCTAGGTGTTAGGTAAACTGATTGACTGATTTACTGCTTTAAGTCTGTAAATTTAATGTTTTTAATAAAATGTTTGAAGAGTTTATGTATGTTTTGCTGTACCCACCATGGACCAAAGTTGTGTGTTTATACTGTGTATAAATGTAAATGTAAGTGAAATGTGTCTATGTGAGTGTAAGTGTCATAGTGAATGTGTGATAAGGAAGTGGGTGTGTGTATGTGTGTGTGTTGTGTGACTGCTTGTGTATAAGTGTAAATGTATGTCTATGGGTAATATGTAAGTGTCATAGTGAATGTGTGGATAAGTGTCATAGTGAATGTTGTATAAGTGTCATATGAATGTGTGTGTGGTTGTGTGTGTGTGTGTGTGTGGTGTGTGTGTGTTGTGTATAATAAGTATACATGTGTATGTGTATATAAAGTATACAGTGTGGTCTGTGTGTGCGTGTGTGTGTGTTGTTGTGTGTGGTGGTGTGTGTGTGTGTGTGTGGCTACGCCTCAATCACTAGTTAGATAGATCATAAGGTCAGGTTCTAATCAATCTCATTAGCACAGATAACCTACATATGCAGCATCAGTACTGGATAGCATCAAGGCGGAGTGAGGCTAGGTGCAGGTTGATTAGGTCTGTGAGCTATTATAGGTTACGCTAGTTATGGTTAACCGGTTAGGCTAGTAGAGTAGTTAATTTAGTAGGTTAGGTTAGATATGTTAGGGGTTAGGTCAGGTTAGGTGCAGGTTAGGCCAGGTGTAGGCCTGGGTATAGGTATCTGGCAAGGTCAAGGCCGAATTATCATGGTCAAACAAGGTTAATATATATATAAGATTAATATATATATGTTATATGTATATATATATAATCATTATATGTATATCATATATTATATTATATTGGGAATGTACGGTATCTTAAGTAGAATTATAATACAGTATATAAATTAAAAATTATAAACTAGTAATAATGACGTAATTGAGATAAATTATATAACTTGATCTTCCACTCTCTTTTACTCTCTCTACTCTCTCAGTCTCTCTTCTCTCACTCTTCTCTCTCTCTCTCATCTTCTCTCTCTCATCTTTCCTCTCTTCCTCTCTGCTTGTAGATGCGCATATTCTGTTTAGGCTTGACTGGACATAAAATGAACGTGTTAGCATCGCTGACAAAATAATACAAATAAAATATACATTGATTCGATTCAATTCAGTCAATAATTAAAATACTTAAAATAATTACTAATTCATATATATATATGAATAAAATATTTCTTAAGATAATGGAATAATTTCGGATTACAGAGAATAATAGCACGGTACTGCTCGACGTGCTTTTACGAATCGTCATTCAATGCAACGTTTCACGTTGTGATTCTCAGGAGGCAAAGAGTTTATAACAAAAATAAATAAAAATATAATAACATACGTAAATAATAAAAGTAATGTCAAATAAAAATAATTAAATAATTAAATTCAATTAAAAGGATTCAAATAAAATTACGAATATCTCAAATAGGTTAAAAAGTGTAACTTTCGAAAATTAGGCAGAACAAACTGTCTAGATCCCTCTCTACTCTCTCTCTCTCTCTTCTCTCTCTCTCTCTCTTCTCTCTATACTATATATATATATATAGTATATATAAATTAAATATATATAAGTTATATATAAAATATATTATATATATAATAGATAGTATATTATTATTAATAGTAAATAATATTTAGATATATATATATATAATAATAAATAATATATTATATAATATTTTATATATTATTATAGAGGAATCACTGGACTCGGTAAATTGACCTGATGTCCAAATACTCATACCAATCCAACGTTTGGTCCTGGACTAAAGGCATAATTGGCCCGTGGTAAGTGGCTCGTATGCTTTCGGTGGCTATATATTTGATTATACGGAAAGCTCGAACAGTCTGAAGCGAAAAGCTTGTAGGTGGTGAAGTGAATTAAGTTCTAGTAATAGATGATTGAAATGGTGAGTCATGACTACCGTGCGCACAGGTGTAGGTGTGTTTGTGTGTGATGTGTGTGTTTATGATATATATAATAATATATAATAATATATATATATATATAGTATATATATATATATTATATATATATATATATATATATATAAAATATATGATATATAATAATGCACGGGCGATTCGGGCAGTTGAGCGATGCGGAATTGTTAAAAATACTGACGATACGCACAACGACGACTGACTGCGACGATTAACCGACGAACGCGACGATGAATTTGCGATTCACCCCGACGATGAAAATAAACGCTTTTATAAAGACAAAATGGCGGACGCAAGTCAGCAAGGTTTTTTGTCTTTAAAAAAAAAATAAATAAAAAAAGACATGTATGACTTTTAAAAAAAAAAAAAAAAAAAAAAAAAAAAAAAAAAAAAAAAAAAAAAAAAAAAAAAAAAAAAAAAAAAAAAAAAAAAAAAAAAAAAAAAAAAAAAAAAAAAAAACACCCATGAAGTAGCTGAGCTGAGAAGGCAAAAAAGTCAAGGTCAGGTATAAAATACCGTTTGGTCAAAATGACCAACGGTCAGTCAAGGTCAAAAAGGGGGCGGAGCTACGTTGTCCAAAATGACCCTCCTACTACTGACAACATTTCATTAAATACGTCACTGATATGTTCACCTGTGTGGCATTCAGTGAGAGGTTCAGAGCACGACCCAAAATTTGTTCTGAAATAATTGTCAACGGCATGACTACTCAGACTACTCAGAGAAAACTGCTGATTGAGTATCTGACCAATCTTGGTGGAAAAGCCTAACTTGGATGATTTATTTGTAGAGGTTTTACTATTCGAAACTTTTTTTTCTTTAAATTATATATTCTCTGTTATGTACTTCCTTTTGAAGTAGTGTGAGAAAGAGACCGATACTTTTGCTAGCCGTACAAAACCAAGAATTTCAGCGTGACGAAGCAGAAGATCATCCTTTACTATATAATTTCTGTAATTTAACTATATCCATCTTTATGTATTTTCGTTTCATTGTCCCATATTTGAATAGCTATTTAGTTTAAGATAATTTCATTGGTAGGGACATTTAGTAACTGCAATCATATCTTTTTTACTCATTTTCCCTTTCACATTTTCCTTGTTTTTGCTGCTTAGCTAGTTCTTAGCCGGAATATCATTCTTTCCTTTCTGAGAATACATTTACGATTGCAAAAGTGTAAATGGTTTACTGTCTGGGAACAAATCGAAAGTAATTCCAAACCACATCTGATACAGGATAACTATTGGGGAATTCCTTCAACAGTTAATTTCGAGCGAATATACTCACAAATACGAGACTATCATATTAATATTGCTAGATTCGATTGTGACTAATATTACTGTTACTACCTTGATTATGACCCTAGCCAACTAATTCTAATCAGTTTCTCACAAAGTTTTTAAACGTTCCAAAAGTGTCATCAGAACATTTTCTAATATATTCCGAGTTTCCGAGTGCTATATCAAATAATTATATTTTTTAATATTTGTGAATGCGCAAAGTGCATGCGAGTTTTTTAAAAGCATCGAATTATATATATTATACAGATGTATATTATATATATTTATATATTAAATATAGTATAGTATATATTATAAATATATAGTATTTTAATATATATATAGTATATTATATATATATATATATATATATATTCCTTCAAACACCTTTTCTCAATAAGAAAAAAATAGTCGCTGGGATTGTACATAAAACAATTTTAACTTGTTTTGTGATTTTACAAAATTAAAGATATCGTACGGTGTTTTTAAAGTACTGCACGCAAAAGTGTTATATGGTAGGTTTGGAAAATAGAATATGCGGGAGTATGTTCCGACTTTACCAGTCATAGTAAGATTAACATCAGCTGTTTAAGGCTGAGGTCAAGAGAGCAATAGAAAAATATGAGACTGTGTAGAAAGGTGTGTCGCAAGAACCCTTCCAATGGAGGAGGTAATGTGATTGATGATCTCAGAAGAGCAGTGTCCTTATAATAACGCATGAAATAAGAGATGATATATTGGAGGTTGAGATTGTTCCTTTTTGTCAGAGCACCTTTCCACAAGAAAAAAACAGGCCAAAGTAGAACGACTAAGCTAGGCGGACATATGTAACAAGCAAAGTGCAGCTTGAGAGCACAAGTTTTGAGAACTATAGGAGGGATATTGTCAAGACCACACGTGTTTTTAGTCTTTTAGTCTTAAGTTCAGAGGGAGCAGATATATCATATTTAGAAGAAGTTACATTATATTAGAATAAATATGTTGGAGGTAGGGGGAGAAAAAAATCACTGGAATCATCTATGGTGGAATTAGAAGAAAAGGTTTAGCAAGAGTTTAGGGCTCCAATAGCTAAACGGCAGTTATGCAGACGGAAAATACTTAAAAAGGGTAAGAGGAAGAAGCAAAGTTAAGATTTAACATTTTTTAAAATTTAGGTATTACGCTGAGGGAGAGGAGCCAGTAGATTATGCATTTTTCTGAGAAAAGAATTTGGTGTATGAGAATAGATTTTGGAGATTTAGGGACAAATATAAGATGCAAGGGGGTTTCTGGATTTTGAAGATGACAGTAATTCCTACACGGCAGCATTCCTGCGACGAGCATCAACGAGAACAAGCAGAGTTAAACCAATGTTATCCTAGTTTAGTTGAATTAAAAGATTATGGGTGCACGCATCCATGCAGAAGAATTAACTCGCGCTTTGCACACCCGGAGAGCCTTTCCACGGAAACTGTAGTCATTCCATGGTGAATCTAAAAGGTACGAACGACATGTTAGTAGAACCGAAGTGCCAAAAACGTTTTCACGCCGTAGTAGTCAGGGGTCTTTCCTGCGGACGACTTGAAGAGATAGAAAAAAAACAGAAGATATTGAAGTGATCGAGGGACCCACGAGGAGAAAGAATTTACGAACAAGGAATAAAATAGAGATTAGAAAAGGTCTAAGAAATGGTTGGTTCACTCTAAAAGGCGATCGAGATACGATAGGGAATCTGCACTAACTTCTTAAGGTAATTCTGGATAGAAAAGCCCTAGCAGGTTCATACTGTATCTTGAGAATTAGATAAAAGCCAATTGCTGTGGAGTACGTTGAATAAACCAAGAATATGATTTTCGAGAGAAATGTGAAGAAGAGAGAGCATGTGTTCTAATTTATTATGACAGTTATCTTGAGCCATTAAGGAGAATATTAGGAAAACATTATATCAAAGACACGAGAGCGAAGAGTCGTTGCACAAACAAACACCACAACTGCTTTTGTCTGAAAACTGACGATAAAAAGTAGATCAACATGTAGAGCTTGAAGTCGGAACGCTTAAAACCTAAATTTCGTTAGGAAATAACAAATAAGGTTATGAGGAGGAGAGGTGATGGTTCTAAAAATTGAAAATATGATTTAATAATGCGTGCGATATTTGATGAAGAAAGGCAACCGTACATCAAAAAGCCGAATCTCCGTGAAGGCACCAACTAATCAACTGAGGCTGCAATGGCATTTAATGGTGAGATAGTAGTTTTTTGGAAGCTACCTTCCTATAGGTTTCTCGAAGGCTAGTCGGGTGCTGACATTTTACACCATTTTTTATTTCTTTTTAAGGGTAGTGTGTCTGGTAATGTATTTATGTAATGTGAAGGGAGAGCTTTACTCCATCGAAGAAAAATATGGATAATGAGACAAAAGAGGAAAGAACAATGGGCACTATAGTACTATGGAGTACTTTAGATCCATATTGCTTCAATGTTGTTCTCATCGCTTAAGAACGTATTGCCCTTCTCAATATATAATATATCTCTGTATATACTATATATATATATATATATATTATATATATATGTGTAATAATTATATAATATATATATAATTTAGTATATTAATAATAGTAATAAATATATACTTTTATATATAATATATATATATTAATGTGTCATATATATATAATATAGTATATGATAATAGTATATTATTATATAATATTATATATATTATTATTTGTATATATAATAATATATAAGTATATATATATATATCCAGTATATAATATATATATATGATATATTATATATATATAACTATATAATATATATGTCATATATATTAACTAATAATGTGAGTGCTGGTGCGGTGCGTGGTGCGCAATTTTTGTGTGGTGCGTGCGCTGTGGCTTCGCTCTGGTGCGTGCGGTGCGTGCCACTGCAAAAAGAGCTGGTGCGGTTGGTGCGGTGCGGTGAGGAATGCTCGTGTGTGGTGCGGTGCTGGTGCACTACCTCCCGGTGCGGCAAGTCGGTTGCGGTGCGCAAAATTTCGGCGCTCTGACCAAAATAATATATATAAGTATATTATATTAGTATATATATAATATATAATTGAGTATATAGTATAGTACTATATATTATATATATATAATATAAGTATAAAGGTATATATATAATAATATATATATAATATATATATATGATTATCTAATGATACTATAATATAATATAATAGTAAATAATATATATAGTATATAATCTGATATATATATTATAATTATTATAATAATATATTATATATATATATATAGTAAGTATATAATATATTATA